>JAOEHH010000023.1:27584636-27595230 GCA_025447875.1 Notarius cookei | reverse complement strand
TGCAATTTATTTATAATCAAAAACTGATACAGGTGGATGAAAGAGTGATAGTGTGATAAAAAAGTACTATACTAGTATTACTGAGTGATAAGAAGTCCTAGTGAATGCTTGATAAGTAGACAATAATAAATAATTAGGTGTATATTTCGGCGCGCATTGCGCGCGCACTATGACTCAAAATAATAGTAACGGCAAGAAATAAAAGTTACTGTCACCCCTGAGTAATATTCATACATGAACAAATTTTGGCAAGTTGATTTTCTGTTTGGCTAGTTACTTTGTTAGGTAACTGGTCCGGCTGGCTGGTGAAAATATATACGAATTTCGAGCCCTGAATTATGTACAATCAATCATCCATCCATCCCTTATCCATAACCGCTTATCCTGTGCAGGGTCCTCCAGCAAGCTGGAGCTTGGTGTGCCAGCTGACTATGGGCGAGAAACAGGGTACACCCTGGACAAGTTATAATCAATCAATCATCTAATAATAATAAAATTAAACAAGCCCTAAGTTAAATACAATTTACTGCATAATTATAACAAAACAATAAATTATTCTAATACTCAATTTATTAGAAAATATTTCCATACAAATTAATATTTCAAAGTTTTGACATAAATTTAAAGAAAACCTCAATAACATCAGACAAAATCTATTGATAATCATACCAAACAAAAATAAGGTCAATATAACAATTCAATCGTATTAAAAAAAAGCCAATGTGGATTAAAGAAATTGAGATGTGAGATATTACTGTGAGCACTGAGGAATAATCTATAAGTTAATGAACTCTATCAGGATCGATTTGTGTGTAATTATGTGACCAATAAATATTGTAAAGACATGACTGTAAGATTGAAGTGACAATGGCAAATAACATGAAAAAATAATCCTGTTTCAACAACTGTCCTAAATAGAAACGGAAAAGACATACGAATGATACACTGTGTCAGAGAAAAAATGAAATAATATCTGTAAAAATAATTGTAGTAGTAAAAGAGCACTTCAAAAAAAAATGATCAAAGACTGAACTGGAAAAGGGGAAACAAAAACAATAACAGTGAAGGGGAGCACTGTAAAGATATGTAAGGAATGTGGGCAAAGTTGAGAAAATAAAAAGTCAGGAAATACTTTTCTTGGGGCAAATTTGTTCCGATACCAAGGTTTACACTTAAGTCAAAGACACGCGATGTGCGTGGTAATATGGCGGCCAGATGGCTTCACTCGTCTGTACAATACGGATTGGCAAATGAGCTATCCAGATATCAGTGAAACACAGCAGTTTTAATTTACCTGGCATCTTG
Source organism: Notarius cookei (assembly GCA_025447875.1). Lineage (NCBI taxonomy): Eukaryota > Metazoa > Chordata > Actinopteri > Siluriformes > Ariidae > Notarius > Notarius cookei. The sequence goes on along the minus strand of JAOEHH010000023.1, from coordinate 27,593,925 downwards.
GGTAAAGAATCTAGCCATATATATAATTTTGTTCTCAGATTTCTCAAAGAAACTGGGCTAGCCCAGAGGATATAAGGTTTTTTTTTTCCCCCTTTATCTACCTGTTCCACACTCCAGCCCAGTTGGTGGCGGTAATGCTCCTTTAAGTTGGTTGCCAACCGCCATAAAACCCTAAAGAAGAAGAAGAAGAATCTAGTGGTTGGGAGTGGCACATTCACTTATTACATCCCCCTTTTTTTCGATGTATGCTACCACCATATACACAAACATCATTTTTCTAGCACTATTAAACTGTATTGCAATATTCCTGTGCAGCTCAAACAAGCACCCTTTTTTTTCTTCAAATTTACATCATGGTAATGCACAATTGTCCATGTTTGAACTCTGTCTTTTTTTTCTTTCTTTTTTTAAATTAAACAAAAGGATACTGGTCAATTCATTGTCTTTAAAGATTCAGCCTGTCTGGTGGTTTGACATCACATATGGATCTTCTCAGCACAGGTAAGTGATTCTGCTCAGCTGGTCTGCTGCTGTCTGGCACAGGTGATGATTCAGCTGATGCAGTGCAGGTTGAATCTTCCTTTGAATTTTCATTTGTCTGTTCTTGCAATGTCTTGTTTTCCGCAAGCTCCTTTGATTCCTTCTCAGAATTTGACCATCCTCTGTTCTGACTGTATAGGACCATGGACTTACTTCTTCCAGAACAGTGGCTTTTCCAGGTGTTGGAATCCTGTACTCTCATGGTGTCATGCCTTGCCAGTGGCATTAAGCTTCTTGCTGAGAGGTCATAGTTTGCTTTTTGTCTCTTTTGTAGAAGCTTTTATTTCACTTTGTTCTTTCATTCTGTAGTGTAGGGAATCGTGATGCGTAGCCTACGTCCCATAAGACGTTCAGCAGGAGACATGCCATGTTCAAGCGGCGATGCTCGATAACTCAACAATGCTAGATATGAATCTGAGTTCCTGTCTCTTGCTTTCTTGAGCAGCTGTTTGACTATGTGCACTCCTTTCTCTGCCTTACCATTTGACTGGGCATATAGAGGGCTTGAAGTCACATGTCGAAAGTCATTCTTCTGCGAAAGTCTGAAACTCTTTGCAGCTGTAGGATGGACTGTTGTCACTGTAGACAATCTGGGGAATCCCATATCTTTCAAATATTGACTTCATGTATTGGATCACACAGGTCACCGACATGTTGGGAAAACAGCACCATCTCTGAATAGTTTGACAGGTAGTCAGTTACCAGCAGGTAGTTCTTTCCATCCAAGTAGAACAGGTCTGTCCCAACTCATGGCTCATCAGGTAAGTCTGTGATTGTCATAGGCTCTTTTGCTTGGTGTTTAAGACAGGTGTCACAGCTTGAGACCATCCTGCCTATGTCAGCATTGATTCCTGGCCAGTAAACAGCTGTGCAGGCCCTCCTCTTACATTTCTCTATACCGAGGTGCCCTTCATGCAACCTTTTCAGCATCTCTGGTTTCAGTGACTAAGGAATGACTATTCTGTTCTTTCTCAGTAGAAGCCCGTTGACAACACTCAGCTCTCCTCTGATGTTGTAATACTGCTAGCATTCCTCTTGGCCAACCCTCATTCAGTACCTTGATGACTCTGTAAGCTTGCATTTTTCTTTGTTTCTGCAGCAATCTGCTTCGATTTCATGTTACTGTAGACATGGGTAGCGACTCCATGATCATGTTTACATGGAGGTTCACATAATTTTCCATGGAATACTCATCCTGGTCTTCACTGTGTGTTGTTGCCCTTGATGGAGCATCAGCTAGCACTATGTGCTTGCCCGGTGTGTACATCAGGTCAAAATTGTAGCATTGTAGCTTCATCATTAGTCACTGAATGCATGGTGACATCTCACCCAGCCTTTCCACTCTTGAGCAACTGCTGATGGTATAGCGTCTTCCCATCCTATCCCCCCGGCATACTCTTGGCTATGAAGATGACGGGAGCAAGGAACCCCAGAGGGTCATAGAAGAAGCTTACTGTGGAAAGGATCCCTCTACGGGTCAAGGGTCTGTTTGGGATGGATATGCAGAACTTAAACTGTATACACCACAGCACTCTCAATGCTCTCTCAACAGGCAAGAGGCCACAGTCCAGGTCTAGGTCTTTAACTTCCTTTGCCCTTTCCTCCTCAGGCATTACAGCCAGAACACTGCGGCTATTACTTATCCACTTTGTCAGACAGAAGCCGCCCTTAGTGTAGATGGCTCCAAGATCTGTGGAAAGAGATATGGCTTCCTCTTCGGAGGCTATTGAAGCAAGGCAGTCAACCACATAAAAACTGTGTAGGATGGTGTCAATCACCTGCTGGCTGAAGTGTGCTTTGTTATATTCTGTACATTTCCGTAGGGCATAGTTAGCACAGCTCGGAGAAGACGTCGCCCCAAACAAATGGATGCCCATCCTATACTCTTGCATGCTCTGACTGAAGTCGCCACCAGAGAACTCTCAACAAGTCAGCATCTTCCTCTGGCACACGCACCTGGTGAAACTTGGCTTCAATGTCAGACATCAACACAACAGGCTCTTTCCTGAACCTAGTCAGCACACCAACCAATGCATTCGTCAAGTCCGGACCACTCAAGAGCTGCGCATTAAAGAGAAACACCTTGAAACGATGCTGCACAGTCGAAGACAGCCCGGATCTTCCCCTTGGTAGGATGGTAAACCCCATGGTGGGGGATATACCAAACCTTGCCATCGCTGCACTCTAAGTCTGTGATTGGCACTCTCTGTGCATAACCTCTGGATATGAGATCTTTCATGAAAACAGTATAGTCTTTGTGAAAGTCTTTATCTCTGATGAACCTTCTCTTCAAGCTTAAGGCACATTGTTCTGCAATTGCATGGTTGTCAGGCATTCTTATGTCTCGGTCCTTCAAAGGCAAGGCAATGCTGTCGTGCTCATCACTCAGAGTCATGGTCTCACTAGCCAACTTCAGGAACTTGGAATCTTCCCTTGATGGCCCCAGCTGCTCAACATGGCTGCTCTCAGGGAAGTCCATCTTAAACTGCTGCTCCCATAACTCATCAAGCATAACAGAAATTCTGTTGGTGGTGACTGTTGATGGACACCCTGGCCTTCCACAGCATTCTCTGCCAAGTGGCCCATTCACTGTCCAACCAAGCATGGTCTTAATGGCAAAAGGCCCATCACCTACACTCCGGATGACCTCCAGAGGTTCCAAGGCTCTGGGCATGTTCATGCCAATCAAAAGCTCTACTTGTGCCTCAATTACTGGCAGATGAATATGCTTCAAGTGTGGCCAGTCATCCAGGTGCTGTTACCTTGGGATGTTACACATGTTAACAGGCATTTGATGTTGAGTGAAGAGACCAGGCATTTCACAGTAGACATCACTGTCCAGTCCAGCCACTTCCAGTTCAGTCACAATGAAACTGTCCACCACTTTCTCTTGTCCCATGGTGCACAAGAGAATCTTGGTTTTCCTCCCAGCGAGATTCAGCTTGTCCAGGAGACCCACTGTACAAAAGGACGCTGAACTCCCCTGGTCCAGGAAGGCATACGTTTCCACTATTCTTTGACCTTTCTTTGATTTTACTTTGACTGGTACAATGGCAAGCTTGCAGTCTTGTTCACCGGCCCCAGTAAGACCACTGGTCTGGACTGTAACAGGAATGTTATCAACCTCAATGTCAGGTTTGACCTCATTCTTCTCCTTATGGTGGATATGGAGCATACTTGGATGTCTAAAACCACAGATTTTACATGAAAGACGTTTTCTACATTCTTTGCTGATGTGCCCAATACACAAGCAGCCAAAACAGATGCCATTCTTTTTAAGAAAGGAAATCTTCTCAGTATGAGGTTTCTTGTCAAGCAGAGAGCATAACTCCAATGTGAGTCGTCCAAAGTGTGATGATCTTGAGCCTCTGCACCTTTTCTCTCAATAGCAATGACAGTTGTGCCAAAGCTGCTTCCTTTAGCCCTTGGATGAGGGGAACATTTCCCTCCATCACTGCCCTTGGCTGATACATGTGTTGGTGAAGTGCATCACATACGTTCCCAAAAACAGGATCTGTGGCAATTTTAACTTGACGCTCAAGAAAAAAAGCAATGTCAATGAATGTAGCTCTGTGATGCTGCCTCTCCTGGATGTCACATGCTACTGTTCGCCATTTGTCTTTCAACTTATAAGGCAGTCTTTTAATCACAGCAAGCATATTAGCAGGTGTGTTTAATTCAGAGAGAACATGAACCACTTCCATCACATTGCAACACCCACATAAGAACAGATAGTATGCCTGAAGAGCCTTTCCATCTTCTGATCTAATTAATGGCCATGAGTGGACTTTATTCAAATAAGCAGATGCAATCACATGTTCATTCCCAAAGTGTTCATACAGCAGAGTCTTTGCTTTTACATATCCAGCACCATCAGATACATGTTGACAGCTCTTGACAAGTTCATTGGGCTGCCCCCTGGTGTACTGTGCAAGGTAATGCAGACAGTCATCAGCATTGCTGGTCTTTGTTTCTATGACCTGTTCGAACGAAAGCATGAAAGCATGGAAGTGCAGAGGGTTGCCAAAGACTGGAATTTCTCTTTTAGGCAATGATGAAAGACTTTGTTGATGGACCAACATACTTGTTAATTCATTTTGTTTCCCCATAATGAACAACAGATTTTCATTGGTTACTGGACAAGCAGCTTGTTGCAATAGCAAACGTGGAATTGTGCTACATGGTCTTAAAGGATCAGAAAGCCCCATGAGGAGAGGTGCAGGCTTATCCCTTTTCACACTTTGTTGCACTGTTTTTACTTTAGGCTCTGCATTCCCAATAATTGTATTTCCTTTGTAGTTACGTTAAGTGTCTGTGGAATAAAGGTCTCTACATCAGTATTAAGGATTTCAAGAGTTTTTTCTTTTGTTTTAAAATATGATTCCATTCCATTGGATTTCCATGAAGCAATACTCCACAGTGGATCCAGTTCTCAGCACATTCACTTTTGCAACAGTTGCAGCTATGTCTGCTTCAAGCTGAAGTTGTTCTTTCTTTCTCCTCAATTGCTCCTCCTGTTCAAGAGCATGTTTTTTCTTTGAGCATATGTTGATGTGCAAGCATGGCAGCCATTTCGGCTTCTGCCCTAAGATGTACAGATAAAGTTGATGATACCTTTGAGCTTGACCTACTGCCTTGATTTGATACACTATCAGATGGCAACGCATCATCATGAACATCATGCTGAAGATTAAAAGACAATTGAGGTTCCTTTCCAATGTGGTCTTGAAACCCCATTTCTCCCCCTAGTGGGGTTTCCTGGGATGGCACCGTGTCAGAAGATGGCCTGCTTGAATGTTTATCAGCTTCAGAAAGCCATATTTTAACATCCTCAATAAAATCTTTGTTGTACTTAGTGATGCTCAAGAACCATGTATTTTGCTTATCTTTCTCATCAAGTGGAATTAAAGGCAGTAGAGATTCATGCAAGGCACTGGCATCCTTAAACAAATGTGTTAATTCGTCAAGCTGTGATTTGACCTGTGAATCATTTTTATCATCTTTCATTAGCTCTTTGAGAGACGCAATTACACTTTTCATTTTGTTAACATACTTTTTTTGTTCTATTTGAATAGTTTCAATTTTGTTTGCTAGAGCTCTCTCAGTGAGAACAATTGGTCTTTTATCCTGTTCAGGTTTTCCAATGATAGACGCAGCTTGTGATCCACTCATATTAAGCATTCAAGGAGCATACAAAATCTGACATAAAGGCAACTTCAATAACAGCAGCAATTTCTTAAAAGTTTGCTGAGCACACGCAGAGCCACAGCGCGCACACATGCCAAATTCTCAGTGAACTTCAGGCCTACACACACACACACACACACACACACAACACTGAACAGCAGTAGCCACAGTCCAACAACAAGCGTAGTGAGAGGCTTGTTACAACAACAACGTCTTCTCGTGGAAGTAACCAAACCGCATTCAAACAAGCAATAGCCTACACAGCACAAAACACAGGTTACATACCACTGTCGTCTTCCCCATCTTTGTCAGGCAAACCGCTTTCATAGGCATAGTGGCAGTAATGTGGGCTCGCGTCGGCATTCAAGCTGTGCACTGAATGCAGAAGGCTCCGTTGCCATTTTTTGCTGACGAATGTTGGCGACTGTCTTACAAACTTTGAGTCGCCAAGCAGCTGAATAGGGGAAACTAATGCCTGATGCACTAGCTGTTCAAAATGTAAGTCCAAGCTTCAATTAAGGTTCCTTTATTTCGTATCAAAATCTTCAAATATCCAAAGGCATTAAAACATCTAGACGTGCATATAATCCACAAACAACGATAAAATCCATAAGTTTAAGTAGTACTCCACAAGCAGCAAAAAATGTTGAAAATATGTAGCAAAAAAGTTCAAAGCAGCATTAGCAAAAGAGTTCAAAGCAGCATTAGCAGTCAGCAAAAAGTAGGCTTCCCCCATCACCCACTCGCTACTACCTCTCACCTAGCAAGTGAACAGGTGATGTTGCAAATCACTACCACCACCAAAATCATGTGACCCAATTAGTGCACGTCATTATGTAGGTGCACCCAAGACTCAAGACCCAAGCCTACACCTGTCTGCTACAATTTTCATCCAAGTAGGCTGCTGCATACGCACTGGGGGATGGAGAATTTGGTCCATGAGACACTGAAAGTTTGCCGGAGCCCCAAACAACCTAAACGGAAGGGTGACAAATTGATGTAAGCCAAATGAAGTGGAAAAGGCCATTTTCTCATGGGATAATGGAGTCAAGGGGATCTGCCAAAATCCCTTTCTTAAATCCAGTGTTGAGTAAAAGTGAGCTGTGCCTAATCGATCGAGCAGGTCATCAATGCAAGGCACTGGATATGCATCAAATTTAGACACCACGTTGGCTTTTCTATTGTCTACACAGAACTGGACTGACCCGTCAGTCTTGGAAACCAAGACCACTGGGCTGCTCCAGTCACTGTGCGACTCTTCAATTACTCCCATCTTCAGCATCGCCTGGAGTTTATCCTGAACAACATTTTTCTTGTGATCGGGGAGCCAATATGGGCGGTTGCACACCACCACCCCTGGGGGAGTCTCAATGTGGTATTCTCTGAGGTTAGTGTGACCAGGAAGGGGCAAGAATACATTGGAGAATTCCTCCTGCAACCTAATTACCTGTGCTGCCTTGGATTGTAAGAGGTGGTTGCCACAGGGGACCAGAGTGAATTGGGCTGCACTTTTTAGACTTACCTCCAGTCCTAGCTCTGGCCTCTCTGGAACTATCATCCCCAGAGCCACAGGAACCTCCTTTCCCCACAGTTTCATGAGCTTAAGGTGGTAAATTTGACATGCGTCACCCCATCTGACTGTTTGACCTCATATTCAACATCCCCAATTTGCTGTGTGACCTCAATTGGCCCTTGCCACTTGGCAAGCAATTTTGAACTTGAGGTGGGCAGTAAACTGAGGACTTTATCTCCCAGTGCAAATTCCCTTAGCCATGCCCCTCTGTTGTACAGGCGAGCTTGACGTTCTTGGGCCTGTAGCAAATTCTCCTGGGTTATGTGACAATGCATGGAGTTTTGCTCTCAGGTCAAGAATGTATTGAATTTCATTTTTATTTTGAGAAGGCCCCTCCTCCCAGTTTTGTCTAATGTTGGCTAAGACACCACAGGGCTTTCGCCCATAAAGCAATTCAAATGAGGAAAACCCGGTGGAGGCCTGTGGGACCTCGCGCACTTCAAACAACAGAGGGTCGAGCCACCTGTCCCAATTTTTAGCATCCCCATGAATGAACGTACAAATCATGTTCTTAAGTGTTTGGTTAAAATGTTCGACCAGCCCGTCCGTTTGCGGATGATAAACACTAGTATGAATCGATTTAGTCCCCAATAAGTCATACAATTCATGCAGCATGTGTGACATAAACATAGTGCTTTGATCAATCAGGATTTCTTTCGGAATCCCGACTCAAGAGATAACGCGGAAGAGTGCTTCCGTAACACTGCATGCTGAGATTTTGTGGAGCGACACTGCTTCCGGATATTGCATTGCATAATCCACAATGACTAACACAAAGCGATACCCATGTGCAGATTGATCTAATAGCTTGATGAGATTCATGCCAATTCTTTTGAAGGGGATCTCCATCAGTGGCAATGGGTGCAATGGCACTTTTGGTGTGACCGCTGGATTTACCAGCTAGCATTCGCGACAAGCCACACACCACCTGCGGACATCGACGTGAATCCTTGGCCAATAGAAACAGGCCATGAGATGATTCAATGTTTTATCCTGCCCCAAATGCCCAGCCATAGGATTATGATCAGCCGCATGGAATAAAAGTTTCCTGCAGCTCTTTGGGACCAAAAACTGTGTCATCTTTTCTTTAGTTTGAGTGTCCTGCAACTTATCCTTAATAATACAGAAGCACAGGAAAGAAAGTGCAATGTTTGGCTGGAGGATTTGGCCATGAATTACTTTCACTTGGTCAAAGGCATATCTCACAGACTCATCACATGCCTGCTCCAATGGGATGTCCCCTAAGGGATTCCCCAGAGAGGCAGGAGGGCTCTCCCCACTCTCTGTGTCATCATGACATGGAGCTGATGTGGGCGTGCCTGCGACCACCTCCCCAGCCAACATTGTGGCAGGATCCCCCCATGACATGCTACTGCAGGGCTCACCTACCACAATCTGTTTCATTAATTTTTTTAAGCCCTGGCCAATCAGTTCCCAGAATCAGCAGGTGAGTGAGGCTTGGACTAACGGCGGCCTCTACACTATGATTTTCTCTCCAGAAGTGGATCGTGATGGGCATCAGTGGATATCACCATGCACATACTTAACCTTCACCAAATGTGCATTTTCCAGTGTTCCACATTGAGTCAGGCTTTGATGTATGGAGGTCTGATTACAACCCGAATCCATCCAAGCCTGATGTGTACCCTCTTGCATCTCACAGCTTTCCTGTATGCCCCCGTTCGATCAGAGGAAGCCTGAGGTGCATCAGGGACTTGAATCAGTAGCCCCACCTCCTTGCAGAAGCACTGATTCCCCACCTTCCCTTTGCATCTACAGATCTGCTTAGGCTCGCTTGTGGTTCTGGTGGGCATGGATGAGTTCATTTGTGGAGAGAGAGAGAGGGTTAATGGTGGCACAAACACAGAAGGAGAAGGGAGAGTAGAAACACGGGGATAGACATGGTTGTGGAAACAGCTGTTTCTGTAGGGCTGGGGTAGGAGAGGGGCGAGGAGAGGGAGGGGGAGAAGGAAAAAGCAAAAGTGAATG
>JAOEHH010000023.1:27531168-27541841 GCA_025447875.1 Notarius cookei | reverse complement strand
AAATTAATTTAAAGAAATGAAAGTCATGTCCAACTTGATTTCTTTCAATCACATTGCAAATGAAAACAAACCGTGAGTTCGGCACTGTCGTAAAATTCCCCCGAAATATTTTACAATAACGTGTTAATGCATATAATGCAAAAGAAAAATACAATAAAAATTCAGAATGAAATGATTCACCACAGATATTTATTTTATTGAGGTATTTGATCGCCATTTCTCTGATTCCAATGAATTCATAGACTAATCTATAATTAGATATTATGACGTGATTATTTTTACACACACACCTGCTGTACTCGGCTTCCCTAAAATTTCATAAACAAGAACGTGGCCGGATCACTGAGGGGATTGGACTATTTTTGTTGGAACTTTATCGATGTAACTCTTGAATAATTACTATTAAAAATGGTGATTTTCAACAATCCCTGAAAGATGTGGTCCCTTAAAGGTAAAAAACATAAGGTATCATTACTATATTGTCTGGGGCAGTCATATGTAATACTCTGAGTAATTTTCTCTAGTCTATAAACCAAATTAGATTGGTCTATATGTAGAAAATGTGACGATAAAATATGTGGACTACTTATACTTATGTAAACTGCTTATTACTGTTATTTAACTCTTGTGGATTCCCCCCCTTTAAATATATATTCTATTGTAACTTTAAGCAAGTCTTCAAGGAGTTTGGCCTTATCATGTAGCCTTAGCAGCAAGCCAGTTAGTATAAATAATATGCACATGACACTGTTAAACTCCCCTCAACATGTCTCATCATTTACAGAACACTAATTGGTCAACAGACCAATCAGCATGCGCGTGCTCTCTCTCTCTCTCTCTCTCGCTCTCAGGGAGTTGATATCAATACACGGGAGACTCCCAGTACTTCCAGGAGAGTTGGGAATAATTCAACTTGTCCCATCGTCTGACAAGCAGATGCAGATTTGACTTGTCTGGACCAAACATCTAGTTGTCCCTTCCATTTGAACTACCATAAATGTTAAGCCCTGACTTTTTGCCATATTGGACTTTCCAGCATTTTGGCTTTTAAGTGTTTTTGCTACTCCTCAGACAAACTGTGTAATCTTCACCAAATTTGTCACAGATGATCTTTAGACTAATCCTCATATAAGGTATTACATGGTCTTCAATTTTCGAAAACATTTGAAAATCATGACTACTTGAAATTGATGGTAAAGCCTTCAAACAGGAAGTGCAGCTATTTTTCAGTAACGCATTTGTATGTCTACACCAAACTTGGTCAAATGACTTGAGCCTACCCAAATGGAGTCTAGAAACGATTACCCCATTTGTCCATTCAGGCACTAGAAAAACATGTTTTTGCTAATTACGCTTCATATCTTTGGTGTAAAATCATGACTGTCATTTGAAGTGATGCCTTTTTTTAAACCAGAAGTCTGGACTTGTTGCCATTTCCTATTCTGCAATCATATACATAATTATCATCAAGAACTCTAGCACCAACAATGTGTCAGATTCGGAGGTATATTCTTACATGTAACTTTTGAATTGTGTGAGGGGAAATTAAAAAATCAGGTAATGCTGGAATCAACCAGAGTTCAATGCACCCAGTTGCGTCAATTTCTGCAATAATGGATTTTCTGCCATTTTAGATTTTATCAAAAAATGCTTTTGCCTCTACTCCATAAACAAACCTTTTCCAATCTTCAACACTTTTGTCAGATGATCTGCAGATAAAGATTCATAAAAGTAATCACATGGATTTTTGATTTTTGAAAGCATTTGTCCATAATAGCCAATCAAAATCATTGGTAAAGCTGCCAAACAAGAAGTGAGCCCAGTGTCAGCAACACTTTGATGTATCTACACCAAATTTGGTGGACTGACTCAAGACCTTGCCCAAAAGGAGTCCAGAAAAGAATGTCCCATTTTATCACTTGGGCATGATGATGATGATACTTTTTTGACATTACTCTTCCTATGTCTGTTCGAGAATCATGATTGTTATTTGAAGTCATACCTTTTTAGATCCTGATTTTCTGGACATGTTGTCAACTCCTGTCCTGTCATCATATTTTACAGCGATGCCATCAAACAGGAAGTGATGCACCTTCTCAGTAATGCTTGTATGTACACCAAACTTGGTGAAATTACTCAAGCCTCTGCCCTGAGAAAGTCTAGCAATAATTACTCCATTTAACAACTCGGGGCACAATAATAAAACTTGTTTTTAATGATTTACTCCGTGTTTTTGGCCTAAAAACATTGTTTTTTGCAATTCAGGCCTTTTGTGATCCTGATGCTGTAACATGTTGCCATTTCCTGTTCTGCGATTGCATTCAATGGCAAAGCCACCAAGCAGGAAGTGAGCTCATAAGTTGGCCAAAGTTGGCCAACTGTCATGAAACATGCTTTGAGTGCATATAGCCATGGCATTGGCAAAATGACATGGTAAATATAGGTTGCTTGGTCCCCTCATTACTGCTTGTAGCTGTATTTTTATCCATACTTACAATGAGAAGGTAAACTGCAGCCAGTAATTCTGTGCTTGATTCCACTTCGGAAAACATCTGTGTATATCCTAGCAGTTCTTCCTTTTCCATACTTCTCTTCCACCAACCTTTTTCAATGGTGCTGTACATTTTAGTATGATGGATGTTAATTAAGTGTGGTGAGCCAGTTTGTGGGGAAAGCAATTCATTCCAAATTTATTTACTTTAGCCTTCTGGATGCTGACAACAGCATTAGAGTGGCAGCAGTATGTTGACATCATTTTCCACTTCAGTCTTATGTCACTTTTTATGTTAAAAATTGGCTTAAAAATGTTAGCCAGGTTTAAAACTAAGGTTAACAACTTGTATACAGGAGAGGCTGAACCATTCTGTTTTCTGCTCAGAACTGAAGACTTCATTTATATTTATAAAAATATAAAATTTATGAAAGTGGGTCAGAGAAAAAATAACTCCTATAAAAGAAGTATTGAGTAATCACATCTGAGAGGTTTGCAACAGGTTGGCTCAGTGTAAGCAAGGCAGTGTTCTAGCATGTGTCTCACCCAAACCCTGTTACCATTAGGTTACTCGTGCTAATTCTGTTGATGGAAGGAAAGCACTTATTTGTGCTGTGTGCCACCATCCCTTGTTGAATTTCCATTCAGTTAGACACTTGCGCGTATGTGTGCACGTGTGCATACAGACCAGCATCTGGCTGGTGTTTCCACACCATTTTCAAGGTGTATGTTTTTCTAAGCAGTTGTATGCATTTACAGGCAGGATTGTGCATAAGCAGCACTTTCTTGACTTTTGGACTTGGTGCTTAGGGTAGTACAACATCAGCTGCGGTGTGATGAAGTATCAGGAGGAAAGTTGAGCTAGAATGTAGTGGGATAAGTGTGTGAAGGAGGTAAATCACAGCCAGATGAGAGTAATTATTGGAGGGTTTCTCATCATGTAAACATGCTTTGCTTTACTGCTCTCGCATGGATGGATGGATAGATGCGTGCGAGACACACACATTTAGAAAAATAGAAAAAAGGTGTTGCAAGTTGAATAGCAACAACATTTTAGAATTATGGAGCTACAAATTATATGTAGGTATTCTTTAAGTTGAGATCTTTGTTGCATTTTATTTATTTACTGGAAACATTGTTATACCAGTTAAAATGGTTTGTACAAAAGTGAAAACTGTTACTCAGTGTTTTTTACAGTAGTCTTTTTTCCTCTCCCTTTTTTTTTATGTTTTGCACCACCATGTGGTTTCAAAAAGAACCACAATTTAAAAATAAATAGAAAACAGTGCAACGATAATTGGATTAAAAACTGAACAGTTTGCAATTGAATTGAACACATGGCAGCATTTTCCTCTTCTTAATGTTTGGTATAAATCACTTTCAACACCCTGCTCCCTCTGTACATTCATTCATTCATTCATTCATTCATTCATTTTTACAGATTGATGCCGTTCAGAGGAAGGAGAGTATAGGGGTTATGACCGAAACATTTTATGCTGCTATTTTTGGATATGATGAGGTAAGACCATTTAACACAAACATGGGTGTAAGCATGCACTACATAGGGGACCATTTGTGTCTTGTTAATGTAAACATTTGTTTTATCATTCTGCATTTTTTAAATTGAATTAAAGCATTGTTCCTTTTAAATCTGAAGGGGTTTTTTTGTTCTCTGTATTGGGTGAACCAATTTTGTCTTGGATACTTTTGTATCTGTTTGGATTAAAAGGCACTTGTAACAGGAATATTGTTCAAAATATTGATTTTATTTTGGTGATTTTTTTTTTTTTGTCATTCAAATTGTTTTTCATTTTAAATGTGATTTCATTCAAAATGAACATCAGGTTTTTGTCCTGTATAATGGACAATTGTTTCTTTTAACCATCATACATAATTTATAGGAATTAACCACAGTTGTGAAATTAGAACTCCATTGTTGTATGGAGTGAATGTAATTTCGTAAGAGTATTAAAAAATGTAGAGTATGGGCAATTCTTCAGTAGAGAGGCCCAAACTATGAAATTATTATTAAGACTGCCTTAACTTGTCAGCTTAGTGATATTGCTAAAGTATGGAATCCAAGGCAAAATGTAGTGAAAACCATATTTAAAAATCATCACCCCAATTATAGCAATGTTTCATCAGAGAAATCTTGATTTGAATTTTAAGAAATGAAAGTTGCTTTTTCTGACGCAATTTGGTTAGTGACTTTTCTTTCCTCAGAGGATTTTGCATTGAGAGTTAAACAGCCAATTTTTCTATGATGTTTTTTTTTTTAGGGTCAAAAATACCCCATACAGTATGAAATTTTTATTTTATACCATTAGCTTGAGTACTGCAACTAAAAGTTACCACATTTTGCTGTGGATGTAATTCTGTTACCGAAGAACTACCCTAATACATCAAAGCAACTAGATTTAAAGTTAAAAAAAAGTCTACTGTTAACACTTATAGCTTTAACTTATTTTCTATTAATCTGCTCATTCAAATACAGTGGTGCTTGAAAGTTTGTGAGGCCTTTAGAATTTTTTATTTTTCTGCATACATATAAAACATTAACAGATTTTCACAAGTCCTAATAGTAGATCAAAAGAACTCACTTGAGCAAATCAGACAAAAAAAAATCTTATACTTGGTCATTTGTTTATTAAGGAAAACAATCCAATATTACATAAAAGTAAGCAAACATATGTGAACCTTTTCTTTCGGTATCTTGTGACCACCTTGTACAGCAATAACTGCAACTAAATGTTTCGAGTAACTGTTGATCAGTCCTGCCCATAGACTTGAGGGAATTTTAACTCATTCCTCTGTACAGAATTCAGCTCTGGATATTGGTGGGTTTCCTCACGTGAACCACTTGCGCATCATTTCTGTTGGATTAAGGTCAGGAGTTTGACTTGGCCATTCCAAAACATTAATTTTATTCCTCTTTAACCATTCTTTGGTAGAAGAATAAGTAACATATGCTGATTTTAAATAAGAAGGTTTTTAGTTGTTTCTTGAAACTGTTAATGTTTACACATGACTTAAGTTCTCTCGGTAAGGTATTCCATAACTTGGGACCTGCGTAGGCTAGCATTCTTCCACCAAATGGACTTCTCTTGATACTAGGAACCACTGAATCATTCTCATTTAATCACCAAATCTTATGCTCTCATTTAAACCAGAAAGTTACATTTTTGTCTCGTGTACACAATTTTTCTGATAGCCTTCTGGCTTGTCCACAATATTTAGCAAACTATAGTTGGACAGCAATGTTTTTTTTTTTTTTTGGAGAGCAGTGACTGTGAGAGAGAGGCCTTCAGTTGCTTAGAAGTTACCCTGGGTTCCTTTGTGACCTCGCAAACTATTACATGCCTTGCTCTTGGAGTGGCCTTTATTGGTCGACCACTCCTGGGGAGTTTAACAGTGAACTTGAGTTTTGAATCTGTCTGACTGTGGATTGGTGGAATCCAAACACTCTGACATGGTTTTATAGCGATTTCCAGCCTGATGAGCATCAACTCTCTTTCTGATGTCCTCAAAAATCTCCTGTGTTTGTGCCATGATACACTTCAACAAACATGTATGTTGTGAAGACCAGACTTTGATAGGTCCATATTCTTTATGTAAAATAGGGTGCCTGCTCTCACACTCATTACCCCATTGATTGAAAACACCCTCTAATTTCACCATCAAATTAACTGCTAATCCTAGGGGTTCACATATGTTTGCCACTCAGTGATGTGTAATATTGATCATTTTCCTCAATAAATAAATGAACAAGTATATTTTGTCTCATTTGTTTAATTGGGTTGTCCTTAATCTACTTTTTGAACTTGTGTGAAAATGTTTTAGATTTATGTAGAAAATTCTAAAGGTTTCACAAACTTTCAAGCACCACTGTGCATTCTTTTCTACAGTATTAACTATAACAGGTATTAGTATTGAGTACAGCACAAAGGAATTCAGAGGTGGTCACTTCCATACTTTTAAGTCTGACCAAACAGATTTTTGTAAATGTCTTATTTGAAAACAAAAAATGTATATAATCGTTCTATATGAAGAAAAAAATAAACCTTTATGGAAGGTACCCCTATTTCAGTGATTTGAGGTAAAACTGATTTCTGGCACAGGGAACATCTTCAGGGCATAGAACATGCAGTTTATTGGTTATGTGATCAGCTGCATTTTTGGTCTTATTAACTTGGAGAGAAGTTGTATGATATTTTATGTAAAAAAAAAAAAGTTTTGATAAATTATTCCAATATGAAAAATGAGATATTTTTAGGGAATCCTGTCGGATGACACCGTTCTTGCAGCAGCGCTTTGGAGGAATCTGTTCAACAGGCAGTGTGAGGACCCGAGACCGATCGAGCTCATGGTTGAATATGTCCGCAAGCAGGTGTGTGTGTGTTTGTGTGCAATTTTTAGACCGTTAAAAAACTTATCTTAGACACCAAATTAGTCTTATATAGCCAAATACTGTAGTAGTATTTAGGCATAGTACTTTTGGGACACAGTCCTGAATTCTCAGTGAATGCAGATTGACTTCGCACGTACAGCTGTGAGATCAAGTCAAGTTTATTTTTATAGCGCTTTTACCAATAGACATTGTCGCAAAGCAGCTTTACAGAATTTTAATGACTTTAAACATGAGCTAATTGTATCCCTAGTCTATCCCCATTGAGCAAGCCTGTGGTGATGGTGGCAAGGAAAAACTCCCTCAGATGACATGAGGAAAGAGATTAATCTGCACGGTGGAGAAGGGTGCAGCACCAACCTACATTATGAAATGTTGTTCTACAACAGAATTTGTGTCCCCAAGAGGGCAAAATTCCAAAAACTAAAATCCAGCTTTAAACTAAGAGTGTGACCGGTTGCCCAGGGCTCTGTTCACACCCGGAATTTACGTCCATCTTGAGTGTTTGGAATACAGTTGGAAAGCCAAGGTGTATAGCCATTCACACCTGACATTATGAAAGCTTCTCCAGTGGCCACTTACATTTGGTCAACAATTTCTGTTGGAGGAAGAGCGTCATGTACGTTTATTATGGCAACTTTCGGCTGCATTTGCTTTTAGGCAGAAATGTCCTGTGAATCCTATTTTTATGTACATGTATGTTTTGAATACTTCACTTACATGGTCTACTAATAAAACTCGTAAATGAACGGCAGATCAGATTATGAAAGAAGCTATGAAAAGCAGCTGCTTTCATCCCAGAACGCTATCGGTGTGCATGAGTGATCGGACCACAGTGCTGCTTTGTGATGCGTTTGATCCCATTCACATGTACTTAGCACTGTCAACTTGTAATTAGATCACCCAGGACTAATGTTAATGCCAGATGAGAACCTCTACCAAGCGTGTGCGCGTACATGGTTTTCTATCCGTGTTTAGGCGATTCTCTCCACAGGCTTTGAGCAGCTATGTTGACCTATTAGAATTAATAGTAGGAATTTATTATTAATGTATTAACCAAGTGTGTATATATCTGTGTCGGTTCACAGGGACCTTAGGACCATTCTGGNNNGCCCTTACAGTACAAATAAACATAAAACACAGGCCATGATTTTCTTGGGTATGATTAGTACAATATGGATAGGATTAAAAAAAAAAAAGTGTGGGAGTAAGTGGTTAGAGGGGTGAAGGTGCAACACACAGAGGAAAACATTCACTATAGTGACCTGACCATGGCCCCTTTTGAAGCAAGTATGCATGTTTGTCATGTTTGCCACCATTGCTGTTTAATACTAATTACTAGGGCCTGACTGATAAGGGACTTTTTGCCACCAATAATAATAAAACAGGTCCGTGGTTTCTGATGACCAATATTACTGGCCAATATACACCTAAAAAAATGTAAATTAAGTTATTAAAAACGTTGTGAATAGTTAAAAGCAAGCCTAAATGTACATGAGGAAACATATTTAACTATGTACACAACAGAACTGCTTTAATTAGGCCGATATACATAGCTATTCTCACATACTTAAATACTTTTAATGGGAAGGTGCTAAAAAAAATAAAAAGACAAAGCGCATCAGTCAAACAATAAACAGAAACCAAAAGTACTCAATATACACTTACTGAACAAACTCCACCAGTTCATTGATATATATGATCAATAAAAGAACTTGATGTTCTGAACAAATACTGCTTAGAGGTTTTACCCATTATAGTGGGGGGATTTCAATGCAATAAGCTGTCAACATATTGAAATAACTTATTCATGTTGGTAAGTAACTCATTTTGAAATGGTCACTGGACAACTGACCTTTCTTCTATAATGTAGTAGTGTTCTATTAACATTACTCCCCTAATTACATGCTTTTGAATGAAAAACTAGTATTACTATGTGGCAGCAGGGGCGGACAGGAGACAGGGTGAACTGGCAGGTAACGCATGATGATCGTCACCTGTGTCTTATTACCACCAGTTTACTTGCTTGTGTTTCTTTGTGCTTTCAGTGACTCACATAATGAGGGAGAAAGAGAGAGGGAGGGAGTGTGAGATAAGCAAACAAGAATGCACATGTGCACACAAGCATGCCACAGAGCATGAATTTGATGGAGCAAATGCTGCTAGTCCAGGATAGACCCAGATCTGTTTAGTTGTTTTGGTGGTGTTGGTGGTAAACATGCACTGAGAAATGCGGACTAAATAAATGTGAACCCAGACCTCCACTGAAATTCCAACGGTCTCCCTCCACACCAGCTTCTACATGTGTAAACATTGTTTACATAGGCAAGCTAATAAATGTCACTGTTGAAACTTTGCTGTCGAAGATTACCTTGCAACTTCATTTGATTGTAACTACCTTAGCATGCTACTTCAAATGATGCTCAGCTTGTTGAATTTGTACATGAGGACTTGTATCATGCAGTTAGTATCTGTGCATGTAAAATAATGTTTTATCACACAACACGTGACAGAAATCATATGACCTAAATATGCCAGCAAACTTACTAACTTGGACAGCAAACCTTCAACACTGGGATTTCTTTGTATGCAAATAATGTATTTGTACTTTAAACACTAATAGCCTATCTAATGTACCCTCGATCTCCTTTATAAATAAAACGTCATTCAGGTTCACAAGCATCCTTGCATATGTGGCACGTTTCTGTTCACTGCTCATCAAAGCCGCATGTGTAGTGAATCCTTCAGGATAAGTGGCCAGCTGCATAACTCTGAATAAAAGCATCTTATCGGCCTCTTGATATATTGGTCAGATCCTACTAATTACATTATGTCCATTGACATCATGGAGTGCACTGTTAATTGTTCCAGATGTTTTGAGTTTGGATCTATTTAAATTGTCCTATTTCTCTTTCATGCCTTTTGTTATAGGTGTTGGTCAAAACCAAAATGTAATTTTGTCATCAAATGCGTCACTTGTATTCCTGGTTTATTCAGACCCCCCACCAAACTCATTACCCAATACACCAAATGAACTAACCAACATCACAACATACCAAAAACTAGAAGGGCAAAGAGCGCAGACCTCCACCAAACACAATAGTTGAGTCTTCTATTATATGCAAATCTGCAGCCACTGTATTTCAATACATTACGTTTCCAAAATTTTTAGAATGATGTGCCTACATGTGTATCCCAGAGGATTGCTGGCACCTGTGAATGTGGCTTGTAATATGGAGTCTTCATACAGTGTTTCTACATTGGCTGTTTTGTCACAATTGAACACTACTGCCATCTACTGGATTGTATGATGTACGGCAAATGCTGTATCTTCGACAGTAGCGAAATAGAAAATACATTCGTGGATCTGTCCCGTGACCCTAAATCTATTCCAAAATTTAAGGCATTCTTCCTTGGCCCATGTGACACCTTTCCACCAAGTTTCAGGGCAATTGGGTCAGTAGGTTTTGCGCAATCCTGCTTATAGGCAGACAAACTGCACCAAAAACACAACCTTCTTGGTAGAGATAATGAGGCAACTCAAATTATCACAGGATAAACAGTTTGCCTGGTCTCTGTCTTCATACGGCCAGTTTTGGTGAGCCTGTGTCCACTATCCCCTCAAATTTCTATTCTTGGCTGACATGGGTGAAACTCGATATGATCTATTGTAGTCCATCCTCTTCAAAGTTCAATGTGTTCTCATCTCATCTCATTATCTGTGGCCGCTTTATCCTGTTCTACAGGGTCGCAGGCAAGCTGGAGCCTATCCCAGCT
>JAOEHH010000023.1:26451817-26462228 GCA_025447875.1 Notarius cookei | reverse complement strand
CTAAATTAGAAACATCATTGTAAGTAAGATCTTTAGCTCAAATAATCATTTTAAACAATGCACAGCACCAGTTATTAAAACATACCAATGTCTAAGAGATATCAACAAAATACTATCATAAAGTGTGCATCTGTATTTTTATAAACATATAAAACAAATTATGTGGCCAGCAAAGATGCTCATTTTCATTCAGAAACACTGGAGCGGTTTGATTTATTGTGATTGGTGCATGTGGTTTCTTTCACAATGAATGCATATCTCTGTCAAGCCACATGTTATCAACATCAAACTCAAATCACTTGAACCTAGGATAATAGTAAAACTGAACACCAAATTTCATCCAAATCCATTCACTAGTTTTTGAGTGACATTTGGAAGAGACAAAAACATCCTGGATCTGCATACATATCCGGATTTACATCAAAATCTAATTAATTGTTCCTTGGACCATGGATCACCTTTCCTCCAAATTTCATCAAAATCAGTTCATGACTTTTTGAGGTATGTTGGGAACAAACAAACAAGCAAGGCCTCCTCCAACAAAATTGGCAGAGGTATAAAAAAACACAGGTTTGTTTCAATTCCTGTGCAATGTTGGAACCGATTTGCTTGTGGGCAGCATTAACTGGATTTAGTCCATTTGTCCACTTTCTTGTTTACATTTATTGATAATGGAAAAATGAAACGGAAATGTTAGTGATTAGCTAGTTCAATAGTATTAGGCCAACTTGTGTTAAGTTGCTAGCCTGTTAGTACTAGCTATAAAAACATTAGCCCATTGATTTTAAAGATAATCACTGCTCAGGTGGTCAAAATTTCAAATCACCTACAGTTTTTTTTTTTTCCCCCAGAAGTATAGCAACTCATAATAATTGTTTTCCTGAGTTCAAATCTTTCACAATGCAAAGTAGCTAAAGGTCTCATGCTCATTTTTCAGATACTATAAGGAAATATTCTATCCACATTCACTGGATATGAGCAATCACATGCTCTGATTGGCTACTCTACTACGAGGATATCAGCTCATATACTGTGAGTATAGAAAAACAAAATGGCGAAGCATGTTGCTGAACCAACCGAGGATGAAATAAAAACTACTCGAAAGCAAAACCACAAAAAATACAACAAAATAATCAACAAAATATGGAATAAAAGTATTCAAAAATACTCTACTACTAGGATATCAGGTCATATCCTGTGAGTAGAGAAAAACAAAATGACAGAGAGCATCAAGCCAGATATATCACTTTGTTATCAAGTATTTAAAAGAAATAGAAGTTGCTAAAAGAATACAAAATTTTTTTTCTCCAATATCTCCTGCTCCACACTCCAGCCCAGTCGGTGGTGGTAATGCACCTTTAAGTTGGTTTGCCAACCACCAAAAAACCTTAAAGAAGAAAAAAATATAAAATAACGGCGGGTGTGTTTTTGAACAAATCAAGGACGAAATTAAAACTACTCGAAAACAAAACCCCAGAAAATACAAAAAAAAAAAGTAACGAAATATGGAATAAAAAGTATTTGATGGTGAGAATGTATCTTTTCTTTTGTTTTTGTTTTTTTAAGAATTATCATAAGAGGATTTTTCACAGCTTTCAATCTGGTTTCTGTACACATCACAGCATTGAGACAGCTCTGCTGCATGTTGTTAATGATCTCTGCTGGTGTGCTGATAGTGGGTCTCTCAACATTCTTCTCCTACTTGAGTTAAGTGCTGCTAACAACAATGTACTCACTTCCTGTCTCTCTTCTATTGCTATCACTGACATAGCTCTTCAATGGTTCAGGTCATATCTTACAAACAGACAGTTTATCAGACTAGGTTCACGCAAGTTCACCACCTCTTCTGTTAAGTGTGGGGTCCCTCAGGGATCAGTTCTTGGATCTCTTCTCTTTCTAATCTACATCCCACCCCTTGGTCAAATTATTCATGGCCATGGCCTTAACATTCACTGCTATGCAGATGATATTTAGCTATATCTTTGTACAGACTCACTTGCAGACTCCCGTCACAGAACACTGTCTGTATCTCAGATTTAAAGCTTGGATTGCAGGAAAACTTTCTGAAGTTAAACACTAATAAAACTGAATTCCTACTGGTTGGTTCCAAATCCCTACTATCTAAATCATCCAACTTTTCTATTGGGATTGATAGTGTGCTAGTTAAGCCACAGGAATCTTGGAGTACTATTTGATCCCACTCAATTTTGATTTTCACATTAAGACACTCCCCAAACTTGTATTCTTTCACCTCCATGATATTGCTCATCTCTGTCCACTTGGGCAGCATGGTGATGGAGTGGTTAGCACTGTCACCTCACAGCAAGAAGGTTCTGGGTTCGAGCCCAGCAGCTAACGGGGGCCTTTCTGTGTAAAGTTGCATGTTCTTCTTGTGTCTGCATGGATTTCCTCTGGGTGCCCCAGTTTTCCCCACAGTTCATAGACATGCGGTTAGGTTAACATGGGGTGGCTTTAGGCTGAGGTGCCCTTGAGCGAGGCACCTAATCCCCAACTGCTCCCCAGGCACTGTTAGCATGGCTGCCCACTGCTCTGGGTATGTGTGTGTGCTCATTGCTCACGTGCGTGTGCATGTGTGTGTTCCTGCTTCAGATGGGTTAAATGCAGAGAGGAAGTATATGTGTAATGAATAAAGTTGTTCTTCTTCTTCTGACGAGTAATGATGCACAAACTCGTTCATGCTTTCATTATGTCCCATTTAGATTACTGTAGTTCACTCTTCATAGGCCTTCCTGCAAAGTCTTTACAAAAGCTACAATACGTATATTCAGAACTCTGCAGCTAGAGTTGTAACTTTGTACTAAATGCTCTGCTCACATCATCCCCATCCTCTCTCAGCTACACTGGCTACCAGTTCTGTCCTATATTCAATTTAAAATCTTGTTTGTCACTTTCAAAGCCCTGCATAATCTTGCTCTGACCTACCTTAGGGAACTGATGACCCCCTACACCCCCACTCACTCACTAGGGTCTTCTAGCAACAATTTACTTTCTGTCAAATGCACCAGACTTTCCACCATGCGCGGGGCAGGTCCTTCAGGGCTACTGCCCCAAAACTCTGGGATTCTCTTCCTCAATTTCTCCTTGACTGCTCTTCTTTCTCTACTTTCAAATCTCAATTGAAGACTAGTCTTTTCCATGAACATTTACAGTATCTTCCTCTCTTACTGCTTAGTCTTTTTTCATCCTGCCTGTAAAGCAACCTTATGACTCTGAAAAGTGCAATAGAAATATAATTTATTATTATTATTATTATTATTATTATTATTAAGAATGAAATCATACAAAAGCTACAGCAATTACTACTGTCCTTCTTGGTGATCTTTCTAATTTGTTTTAGGTTTTATAAGATGTCTTCATAAACAACAAGGCATTATTTTCATTAGCCATTAACCAAAGCATTATTTCTAATACAAATACATTATTTAGAATTAATAATGAATAATGTATAGAAATGCAGATACAAATAGGAGGTTCACTATTAGATTTTTCCCCCCATTATCATTGGTTATCACTGCTTTGCTTTAGTAGGTTATCTTAACGTTGCCTTACAGAGCTGCAACATAAAACCATATTTCTACCATAGTGCATACAAATTGGCCTGAAATTCACAAAAGTTGCATGCTTTTATTTATAGAGCCACCACACCATATAACTAACACATACCATGCACTGTACACAGAAGAGTTATATAAATCCAGTCTAGACCATGTGCACTTCCAGTTCAAATTCTAAACTAAACAGATATTTGGAGCACTAAAGAGATTGCATTGTATTGCACATCTACTATCTCTGCATTAATTTTCTTTGACACAAATCTCCTTGTAAAATTTCAATATGAGATAATGCTAAATATGTCTCAGTATTTTGACTAAGACTGAAGCAAAGCCTTATTCTTAAAAACTCTGTATTAGGCACCACTGTAAGACTAGGAGTCTGCTGGCATGTTTCTGTTGCTTAGAGACCTATTGGAAGTGAGATTATTATGCAAAGCAGTAGGGGAAAGAATAGGGAGCACCATGTCTTCTGCCTGCAAGAGACTTTAATGAACCTTGCCGCACCTTATCGGTCTTGCACAAACCAGGGATGATCGCACCACAACATGGCAAGTCAGCTAAATTGAAAGGTGCATAGAAAAGAGAGAAAACCCAGGAGAGGGGAAAAATGTTGAGATAATCACACATGTGCTGAGGGCATTATGACATAAGTAAGCTTCAATTACAAGCATCTAAGAACTGCAAATTAGGCATTGTTGTTACTTTTATAAGAAGCAGCTCTGGCCTAAAGGTTAGAGAAGCAGCCTTGGGCTCAATGGGTCACTCATTTGACTCCCTGGAACAGCAGGGAAATCCATGGCTGAAGTGCCCTTGAGCAAGGCACTTAACCTCAAACTGCTCCTGAGGCCCTGTGTGTGTGTGTGCACGCGCGCTGGTTGTAAGTCGCTCTGAATAAGAGCGTCTGCTAAATGCCTGCAATGTAATTTAACATGAGTAAATGGTGCAAACATGCTTCAAATATATCTAGAACTAACTTATTTCATTAACTTAGTCAGAAGTGTTGGTCTTAAAGTTGGAACTATACTAAGGGGAAGAGTAATGGAAGTTCAGACAGTGTAATCTAAAGAAAGAATGCAAGACTTGTGACTCACAAGAAATTGTGCTCATCCAACTTCCACATTTCCTAAACAACAAATTGGTTGCTTTATATTTACACAGACTAATTTTAGACATTTGATTCGATTTTCCTTAACTCAAGTCTAAAATGCACTGAACACAATCTCTGTGATATAAATATTCTTTTTAAAAATGATTTTTCATTTTCATTAGAGTAAGCAAGTAAAATTTGATGTTAGAATTTTTTTTTCAAATTGTTCCGTGTTTATTTAAAACACAAAATTGTAGTATGGCCTGAATAAACCATGATGACTAACCTGATACAACATATACAGTCCATAATCCTAAAGGAGACCTCTAAACAAATCACAATGAAAGTTAATAAAGGCCTGAATGATTTTTGTCTTATGGCTCCTAAAAGTTTAAAATAGAGAACTTTGGCATTCTGTTAACCTTTTAAGTACATGAAATAAAACCTGCTGCAACACAGAGACTCAGTAAACCATTACCACTGTGCTCCAAAAAATACAGGCAGCTACAGGGAACAAATGCCTGGCCCCATATTTTTTGAAGGAACAAAGACCATACTGTGACATAGAGCTTAATTATGCACTGTAATGGTATATTTCCTTGTAAACATATACAATAACAAGCAGATAAATCTCACTGAGACTTGTGTATGATATCCGTATATGCTATGGAATGATACTAATATTCCCTCAGTAAAATCAGGCACTTATGCATGATGTTAAAGATCACATTTTACTCCTGATTCAATTTCTCCACATTTGGCTGCACCCTATTAAACCGTTTCATAGAAATCAATGGATTTTTCCTTTTTGATTTTTTTTTACAATCACACATATGCTATAAAAATACATTTTTATCCAGTATTATGTATGTGCTAGCTCTGTAACCATATTTGGAGAAGATTAAGCAGTAGAATTGTGTTAATTTATTTTTGTATAAACCTATTGCTAAATAAATTGGTGGGGGAATGATCCCCATACTGCTTCAACCTTCACTGACAGGCCTTTCTGGGCACACTACATATGCGATATTACTCCTTCCTGCAGAAAACTATGGACTCATTTACTAGTATCACTGCAAAAGAAGCCCATGAAAGTAAAGCAACAAAAATGCTTTAGGAAAGCCAAAATTGTGACATCTGAAGTAATACTTTATTAATTAATTAAGTACTATGGAGAAAAATACATAGATATAGCAAGACATAGCTGTAACAACTACCATGTATCACGTCTTCCTGTCACCAGACAGATTCCCTGGCTTCCTGTCACCAGACTATCCCTGGCTTCACACAAAAAGCCAATTGGTTTTTAAAACATGTTTATTGGCATGCAGTGGATGGATAATGAAAAGCTCTAGTTTACGTGATTTTAAAAAGAAAATAAAAATGCCTCAAACTATATAGAAGGAAACAAGCTACATGGCCCTACTGCTACTTCTCTGATGGCTAGGGTATGTAGGGTATGTCTGTCTATTGTGTGATTTATTGTCTGCAGTGTTGTACTTGTTGTACTCTTGCACTTTATGTTGCATTGTAGATTATAGTCCTGTGATGTTTAAAGTAGCACCATGGTCCTGGAGAAACACTTTCATTTTAACTGTGTACTGTACCAAAAAAACCCAAACACTTAACCTTAACCTGTAGTCCTTACTGTCATGGATTCCCCCCCCCCACCTCAAGCTCAGCGTACTCTCTGCAGTCCATGAGTGTTTGCTATATTTAATCTGATGTCTCCTCCCTTGTGTTTTATTTGTTTGTGTGGTTATAGTTTTCAGCTATTCCCATCTTCTGCATTGTGTGCTTATTTAAAACCTGGTTTCTGTTAGTTTCCTTGTCTTGTGTAAAACATTACTTCTGGCTTTGTGTCTATGCCTGAGTCTGTTCCTGGTCATCTCTTTCTTGAGCCTCATTTGTTTGTTTTATCCACACATGCATCTGGGTATGTATCTGAGCAGCGGCTTGGGGTTTTGAATGCCTCCTCATTCCAGAATTTGATTCCACTGAGTTTCCTCAGAAAGACTGGCCCATGTACACCATGTTGCCCTATGACAGATGGAAACATACACCCAGTGGGTTCCTTCTTCAAAGTCACCTTTACTATGAAAACCTGGCAGAAACCAAACCTTGAGGTGGATGTGGGTCCAGTTTATGTTGTCCCAGGTCATGGACCCAGCCTGCAAGAGGGCTGAGCTCCACTATCACCAGCAACAACCCTGTTTTTCTGCACTTTTGAAATTTATGTTCCCCCTTGTCCAGCATCCAGGTCCCATAGAATCAATCAATCAATCAATACATCAATACATCAATCAATTAATTTGCAGGGGGCTGAGCCCTGCATGGACAAGCCTGAGGCCAACAAGGTTTCCTTCACTACAGAGGCTGACTGTCAGGAAATGTGGCATAGAGATGGACATAAGTTAAGGGAAGAGCTTTTTACAGGTGCACTACATGCAAATTATGAAGCAAGGTCAGAGAAACAAACAAAAACAAACAAAACTGAAGCAGAGTCATAAAAAGAACATAAACCAGAGTGATAAACAGTACTAAATATCAGAAGAAACAAACATGAACATAGAGACAGATGAAGTCATAATACTTTGTGAAGTGTTAGTGACAACAGCATCCTTATATGTGCACACTGATTGCAACATGTTTGCAATGATGAATTGTCCAAAGGGCGTGCATGCTACATGCTCTGCACACGTGAATGAAAGCAGGGCTCTCGAACTGCACCACGCATGAGTGTGAGAAGGCATGACAGACCTCCCCCCCGAAAGAGCTCTTTCCAGGAGCTAAAGTCCTCTTTGGGCTGCCTTGGGATAAAAGGCCTGCCACAAAAAGGCATCCCTCTCAGAGATCCACTCAGACTCTGGGTGGGCATGGCACTGGAACCTGGGCTTAGGTGGAGGCTTGGGATTGGGTCAGGCCTTGAATAGGGGCAAGGACACAGGAGGCGGCTTGAGTTCCAGTTGAGCCATAAACAGGGGTATGATGATGGACAGGGGCTCAGGCTTTGAAGTGGACTTAAGCACACTGGGCTTGGACTCGGGCTCTGGACTGGGCATGGACATGGATTCGGGCTCCAGACTAGACATGGACATGGACTTGGAATTGGGCTCCAGACTAGACATGAACATAGACTCAGGCTCCAGGCAATACATGGACATGGACTCAGGTTCTGGACTATGCATGAACATGGGCTCTGGACTAGACATGAACATAGATTGGGCTTGGGCTCCAGACTAGACATAGACTTGGACTCGGGCTCCAGCCTCTGTATGAGCATGGATATGGACTCAGCCTCCAGATTAAGCATGGACATGGACTAGACTGGGCATGCATATGGACTCAGGCATGACTCTGGGCTTGAGCATGGGCATGGACCCTGGCATGGGCATGAATTTGAATATGGGCATGAAAACAGGCATCAGCATGGACTGAGGCATGACTCTGGTATTGAGCATGGGCATGGATCCTGGCATCAGCATGGACATGAATTTGAACATGGGCATGGACTCAGGCATCAGCATGGGTATGGACTCAAGCATGACTCTGGGCTTGAGCAGGGGGATGGACCCTAACTTCGGCATGGACATGAATTCGAACATGATCATGGACTCAGGTATCAGCATGGGTATGGACTCAGGCATGACTTTGGGCTTGGATTCTGACCTTGATATGGACATGGACTTAAATCTTGGCAAGAGTACTGGCATTAACAATAGCATGGGCTTGGATCTTGGCATGGGCACTGGAGTGAGCACGGACATGGACTGGAACCTGGTCATGGATCTTGGCATGGGCACCAGAGTGACAACATGCTCCCTGAAGCCCAGCAGTCGAGCGAAGAACTCCTCTTCCCTGAAGCCCAGTGGCAGAGTGATGACATCTTCAAAGTCAGGGGGCAGAGTGGGCAGTGGGGTATAGGCCACCCCACTGACCTCAGGTGCAGGTTCTGGAGTGGGCAGTGGGGCAGAGGCCATTCTGTCAACCTCTGGTGCATGCTCTCGAGTTTGTAATGGTGAAGAGGCCACCTTGTTGGCCTGTGGCACTGGCTCTGGAGCTGGCTCTGGAGTGGAGGCTGCCCTGTCGGCCTCCCGAGTCTCAGCCCCACCCCCAAAATAATTATGGAGTCCTCTTTCCTGGAAGCCTGGAACCAGACTGGAACTTGAGCTCCTCCCCAAATGACTTGGAGCTCTGAAGGCATGGGTGCTGCACTCTTACAAGGTGTTCAGCCTACTAGTGTGCTGGTCCAGTGAGCCAATAAATCATGAAGCCAACCCACCAGGTCTTCAGAGGTTTGGGCTCTACCAGGTCCTCATGAAAGAAGTGGCACTGCAGTAGGAAATCATTGGATGGCTGCTTCACCTCATCGTATGGCATCAAAATGTCTAGTCCTATGTGCTGGAGATAGCACATGGATCCTGGCTTAAGCACCCTGTCATCAGGGTGGGACTGCATGGTGTGCCTGTATCCTCCTGCTACATCCATAGTTGAAAGCTAAGTATTCTGTCAGGAAATCTAGTGTAGAGACAGATGTAAGTACAGGGAAGAGTTTATTTTACAGGTGCACTATATATCGTGAGGCACGGTCAGAGAAACAAATAGAAACAAACAAAATTGAAACAGAATCATAAACAGAACATAAACCAGAGTCATAAACAGAGTACTAAACATGGCAAGAAATAAATGTGAACAGATGCAATCATAATACTTCTCAAAGTGTTAGTGACAACAGCATCCTTATATGCAAATGCTGATTGTGCTCCAAATCAGCAACAGGTGTTTGCAATGATTAATTGTCCCAAGGGCGCGCATGTTACATGCTCCATGCGTGGATGAGAGTGGGTCACTTGAACTGCACCAGGCTCAAGCGTGCAAAGGCATGACACCGACAGGACAGTCTGCACTCCTGTGTTCACACAGCTCCCAGGCTTAGAAGATTATGCTGTCACTCTACGTCCTGACTGCAGGCACAAGATCTTTGCTCCTCTGCTGGGCTTCAAAGATGACATCGGTCTGCTTCCTGACTGTTGAGATGAGATCTCTGCTCCACCACCTGGCTTTGAGGATGGCATCACTCTGCTTTCTAACTGCAGGGATGAGATCTTTAATCCACCTCTGGTCTTTGATTATGATGTCATTCCATTTGCTGAATCACTGATCATGCTTGAATCCATTTCTGAATCCTCACCTCTGTCCACATCCATGTCTGAGTTCATGCCTAAATCTTTGCCCATGTTTGAGTCCAAGTCCATGTCTGTGTCTTAGTCCCAGTCTGAATCCTTGACCATGCATGAGTCCATGCCTGAATCCATGATCATGCCTAAATCCTCAACCCTGTCCATGTCTGAGTTTATTCCTGAATCTTTGCCCATACCTGAAACCAAATCCTTGTGTCCATGCTTGTTCTTGAATTCAGGTCTATGCCTGAACCCCTGCCTGTGCCTGAGCCCATGCCAAAATCTGTGCTCATGCCCATGTCCATGCCTGAGCTTACACCCATGCCCCACCCAGGAACTCAGTGTTTGTATACTGCTGTGTCTAATGCTTAGTTTACACGTACCCCAGTATGTATAGAAACGGATAAGCCCACCTCTCTGTTTTCAAAAATATCCACGATTACACCAGACCGTTCTCCAAAATATCTGCATTTGCACGGATCCGCATAGATACACGGCTAAGCGCTATTATGAGCATGCCAAACATATAGGTGGCAGTATAAGGAGAAGTATAAAGCCATATTAGCCTA
>JAOEHH010000023.1:23801476-23812075 GCA_025447875.1 Notarius cookei | reverse complement strand
GCAAACGGCTTGCCAAGAAAATTGCGATTTTAATATTGCATTGCAAAACCGCGGGTTTGGACGAACAAATTGGAAGAATTAATTTTACTGCTCCGTGTCATCGATTGTTTTCAGTATTATGACTGAACAAGTTAATTACTACAGGCGGGGAGAGAAAAAAAAAACAGAACGGTTATTACAGCGGGTTCTTTCATTATTATTTGTTGAGTTATTATATTAAAAAGAATATGTGTGTGTGTGTGTGTTCATTCTCTTGAAATGTGACATTTTTATACAGGCTTAAATTTGTTTCTGCACGGTAAATAATAAATCGTGACGTTAATGCCCATTATAATTGGTTCAAAATGTTGATTATTGATTATTAATGGACAATAGGAAGGAAAATGGTAGAAATGAAGAGACCCTGTTTACAAGCAGGTGTGTCCAAACTTGTGTGTGTGCTTGTGCAGATGAAGGTTGTTGCCCTGAGCACCAGCTGTTCGCTGTTAAATTTCACACCTGCTCAGTTCAGCCCTCTTAAAGTAAACAGCAGCTTTAGTTTAGTCAGAGGAGAGATTAAAAATGTTCTTTCCGCAGGAGGAAAGGTCCCTCTCCAGGAGGCGGACGCTTTAAACATGGCGTACGTCGAATGACGGCTGCTTACATTCCGATCGAGAACGACAGCATCGCTAATGGTCATGCCATATGTTTTTACATCAGACGTTTCGAGCATAATAATGTCATTTGTCTTTGTTAATGGTGGACACGCTGACCTTGGCTTCGGGAGGCGCGCTACAAGTCGAGCTCACAAGCAGCGGAACGCGTAAGCGCGCCGTATCTGAGCTCGCGTATAGGACCCGAGTGGAACTGAAGGCGTGCTGCGGAAATGACATTCCGGTGTTTATCTTTTGACTGGGAGAAGAGCGAGGGAGGAACTGCAGGCGAAGTGCGCAGGCTCGAGCTGCTAAATTTATCATGAGGCCTCTGGGAGCACTGAAATGAGAACAGTGGCCTATTACTGCTAAGAAGGTGTTTTATTGGGAATATGCCCACATGCTACCCCGGGGAGAAGACGGGGCATGGCCGTGTGTGTGTGTGTGTGTGTGCGTGTGTGTGTGTGTGCGTGTGTGTGTGTGCGCGCGCGTGCGTGTGTGTGTGTGCGTGTGTGTGTGTGTGTGTGTGTGTGTGCGCTGATCATATGTGTAAGTGTAGATATATGTGGGTGCACAAATGTGCCCTTATTGTGTGTACTCGTGTGTGCATGCTTTCATGCAGGATTGCCCAAAGTCTTGGGTCTTGGCTCTCTCTCTCTCGCTCTCTCTTTCTCTCTCTCTCTCGCTCTCTCTTTCTCTCTCTCTCTCTGTCTCGCTCTTTCTCTCTCTCTCTCTCGCTGTCTTTTCTCTCTCTCACGCTCTCTCTCTTCTCTCTCTCTCTTGCTCTCTTTTCTCTTTTTCTTTCTTTCTCTCTCATGCTCTTTCTCTTTTCTCTCTCTCACGCTCTTTTCTCTCTCTCCCTCCCTCTTTTCTCTCTCTCTCTCATGCTCTTTTCTCTCTCACACGCTCTTTTCTCTCTCTTCTCTCTCTCTTTTTCTTTCTCTCTCTCTCATGCTCTCTTCTCTCTCTCACACTCTTTCTCTTCTCTCTCTCTTGCTCTCCTTTCTCTCTCCCTCTTTCCATCTCATGCTTTTTCCTCTCGCTCCCTCCCTCCCTCCTTCTCTTCTCTCTCTCCCTCTCTTTTTCTCTCTCTTGCTCTTTTTCTTTCTCTCACACTCTCTCTCCCTCTCTCTCTCTTTCTCTCTCTTGCACTCTTTTCTCTCTTTTTCTTTCTCTCTCTTCTATCTTTTTCTTTCTCTCTTGCTCTTTTCTCCCTCTCTCTCTCTTGCTCTTTTTCTTTCTCTCTTTTTTATTTCTCTCTCATGCTCTCTTCTCTCTCTCTCTCTCTCTCTCTCTCTCTCTCTCTCTCTTTTTCTTTCTCTCACACTCTCCCTCTCTTTCTCTCTTGCACTCTTTTCTCTCTTTTTCTTTCTCTCTTGCTCTTTTCTCCCTCTCTCTCTCTCGCTCTCTTTTTCTTTCTCTTTTCTCTCTCTCTCTTGCACTCTTTTCTTTCTTTCTTTCTTTCTTTCTTTCTCTATCTCTTTTTCTCTCTCTTGTGCTCTCTCTCTCTCTCTCTCTCTCTCTCTCTCTGTGTGTCTTTGTGGTGCTTGTCAGAGAGACAATGAAGAGTCTTTCTTTCATTTGCTTTTTCACTGAGATATGTCAGCTTTGACATTTTAGGTCTTTCAGTCAGTAATTGATGTAGGTCGGCCAGGACGCATGCTTGTTCGTGATTGGTGGATTAAAGAGGAGGCGGTGCTTAGTACAGTCATTTTATTGTTGCATATGAATCATAATCAGAGCAAGGCAATTATATAGTGTATGTATAATGTGTAAGCATTGGGAGTGTGGGAGAGAGAGGGAGAGAGAGAGAGATGTATATTTAACAGTTATTCCACAAAATTGAGCTGATAGCCGACAGTCACTGGATTTTCAGAAACTGAGCATTTTTATTTTTGCAAATTCGATAAATAAAAACTTTACACAAAACATCCAGCAAAATCATTTCCACTTCGGCCGACTTCTTAAAACCCTATCGATGGCTGCACCGATTAACTCTAGTGTTGTTTTTTTGTCGAAAGCACCGTCTTAGTGTCGTGCCGAGGAATAGAATAGCGTTAGACCTTTATTTAATTCTTCCTGGGACATTTCGGTTCTGTCATTTTCAAACTTCTGAACCAGTCTCAAAAAATTCAACAAATTTTAACGCTTAAATATGAAGAATGTCAACAAGCCGGCGAAATGACAGGAGCGATTTGTGAAAAATGCGATAATGATGATAATTCCTGATAAATTTTTACAAAAGATGCGTTCTTACCATCAAATACTTTCCTTCCATGTTTTCTTGCTTTTTCGTGTTTTTTGAGGTTTTGTTTGTCTCTCTATCGCATTTCCTATACTTTTGAAATCTGAAACCGTCTACCTACGATGGAATTTTCGTTCATATGCTAATGTGCGTTTATCACGACGAGGACAGGGACGTTCTGATAAAGAGTCAGTGCCCTGGGACATGAACACGATTTGTCGCAGTAGTTTGTAGTGAGTTTGCACACCGTTTGTGCTTTTCTTTCTTTTTGCAGGTTTCATTTTTGCTTATGCGTTTGCAAAGTGGGTGCACAGCATTGAGAATAGTGCTGAGGAATTAAAAAAAACAAACAACAAAAACGCTTGATTATATATCTATTCTTACTCGTGTCGTTCCAGCTCAGTCAGCGCTAATTACGTGTTGCTTTTGTTTTGCTTTGTTTGTTTGTTTGTTTTCCAGCCATTGGATTGTGAAAGTAGATTTAAGTAATATTGTGCAATGTGTGTGTGATTTCTACATTTACACAAATTACACGTTAAATTCCGTCCGAAACTCCTACGCACTAATAATAATAGATAATGAGTAATGCAAGAGCAGAATTGTCTGGTGGTGATAACGAGTCAGTCATGTAATAGCGGGATGATAACATGGATAAATAAGCAGCTTTGCAGTTGCTGCCTGTACATCATGCGTCTAAAATAAGCACTGTGCTTCAGTGCAGAGAGCGAACGGGTGTAATCAAGCCTTCCTTCTAATGTCAACTCGTGTTTTTTGAGACAGGATTAGCCAGTAGGGGGCAGAACCATGTTCTTTTTCCTTTTTTTTTTTTTTTTAACACCTCTTTCTGCCTTCTTGTAAAGTTGCGAGGCTGACGATGCGTGAGCCGAGCAGCGAAACAGTGACCGGACCCGAGTACAGACAGGCGCTCCTGCTTTCTCCTGCTGCCGGTTTGAAGAGGAATGGCCGCGCGTTCAGGGATGACTCGCGTTTCAGGAAGTCGTCTTGTATGAGCGGGATTTGAGTCAGCTGCGTTTGATAAAGGCCTTATCACGTTAGTCGTCCCGAGGGGCGGCTTTCCGTGGCATCCCGGTATTTCATTCTCTGGGAAAAGACGTGGGTCGATATCCGTAATCGGATGAGCTCGACCCGTAAATATGATGTATGAATAAACTGATCTTCTGTCACTTGTGTCATTGGAGGTTTTCTTGGTGCTGCTTGCTGTAAACCCGAACAATAAGACGGATAGACAGGTAGCTCGTTCTTCTCTTTGCTTTGCTCCCTGTAACCCCTCTCTCTCTCTCTCTCTCTCTCTCTCGGCCAGATATTTGTGTTTCACTATCTGTTGTTTAATTAAAGAGGCTCCTTTCGTTGTTTCACGAGCACGCAGTGAACCCCCACTGGGGTCAGAGGGTTAACAGCCATCAACTGGGCTGCTTTTTTCTTCTTTTTTTTTTTTTCCTTAGTGGCCCACACAAAGACATTGCTTCACCTGCACCCCTTACCCCCTCATCCACAACACACACACACACACACAGCCTGCGGCGGCCCCCGCTGCTGCTTGTGTCCCCATTTGAATTGATTATGTTTAGAGCTCAGCTTGTGATTGGTGGAGAAAGGGCGTGGTTGATTGGATAGTTTTGTATCTTGTCAGTCGGGCAGCAACCTCACGCATGCAATCTGTCCATATCCCCGGGAAGAAGGCTTGAGACGCGACAGCACGCACGCACAAACACACACGCACATGCTCTTGCTGTAAACATCTCTCTCCTGCTCGCTCTCTCTCTCTCTCTCTCTCTCTCTCCCCCTCCCTCGCTCTAGACTCCGAGTCTGTGCTTCTCCGGTCTTCCGCGATTCTCTGAACGGCCCCGGCGCTCTGCCTCTGTGTTTACCCTGCCAGCTAAATGGAGTTTGTCAGGTTTGTCAATATGATTGATTCTCTAATTCTATCTGCTTTTTCTTTTTCTCTTTCGAACGAACAGCTTAATTTTTCCCTGGGAAGAAAGAAAAAAATAACGTGTGTGTGTGTGTGTGTGTGTGTAAAGCACATGTGGCGGCGTGATGTGTAATTTGAGCGTTTCGATGTCGGATAACCGTAGAGTGAGGCTCAGCTCAGACGGGACCCCTCATCACCTGTAGAATAAAGCGCACACACACACACACACACTCTGCTGCTTTTAGAAGAACGTTTGGAGAGTGCTGTCGCTTTTCATCTGTCCATCACAGCATCACAACGCCTTCATGAGTTTGTGTTTGGTTTTTAGAGTTGTTGTTGTTTGCTGACTTTGAAAGTAACTTGTGTTGAGTTGAAGAGGAAAGGAACTGTGAAGTAAGCGTGTGTGAGAACGTGCATGGTCAGTGAGAATGGTTGGAGGTTAAAAGGGCTCTGCCAGCCCTAATCGGTGGTGTGTATTGTTTAGCTGAGCTGTGTGTGTGTGTGAAGGGCAGTACAGGAATGTGTGGCAGAGTTGCAGGACGATGTACCAACTTTCTTTCTCTGACTCACACACACTTAACTTTAGCCCTTTCCGCTGTTTGATTTAAAATCCCTTTAGATCTCGCATGAATTTGAGAAATAAATATCGCGCACAATTTGACTGTCAGCGTGCTGTTCTTCATTTCTTCCTCACGATCCTGAAGTGCTAAAGCTGTCAGCTGCTCATTTCTTCATCCTTGTAGGCTGTGATTGCGGTGTTTAGACTGGCAGCAGGGTGCAGCGCTGGGACATGGACAGGCTGAGTGGGAGAGAGTGTGTAAAGGTGCGTGTGGAAACTAGAGACGGAGCTCAGTGCAGTCTGGGGGCTAATACTCTCCAGCTGGCGAGGACGAGAGAGACGATTGCGCTGGCACTCTGGAATCTGACTCGATCTCGTTGTTCGTCACTGGTGTGTCCGAGTTCACCCCGCGAACTCGGACCGTGAAAGGGTGCGCTCTGAAAGGCGTACGATTGTGCGCGTGGCTTCAAGTGTTTGTACGCAGCATCTGTAGGAACTCGAGAATAGCTCAGCAGTGACACACACACACACACACACACACAGTGCCAGCTGTTCCCTCCCGTTCCCTCACACCCTCGACACTCGAGAAGAAAAAGACCCAGAGGGCATTCGTTTCCTCAGGTTCAGCACTCAGGTTCAACGCTTTTTACTTCCTTACCCTCTCCCAGGATGCGCTCCAGACCCTCCGGCACAAGCGCTATTTTGACACTTTTTTCTGATTTACAGCCAAGAAGGGGAAAAAAAAAATCCCTTAGTTTGACTTTCCACATTTATTTGTGACCCTTTTAGTAAACCGAAGCAGTCATCTGTCATATTATCATGGTATTATTATTATTATTATTTTTTTTTCAACTCCATCCTATAGCTGTAAATTTTCCACCTTGGCCAGACAGCGAATGTTTGATCCGTGCTCATCTTTTTCAATCAGCTCCCGCCAGACCGACAGCGGTATCTCCACTCTGTTATCAGCGCTAATTGGATTCACGCCTCCGCAAAGACAAACATCACAACAGGGGCATAAATCAGAACGAGACAAGGTTCGGCTCAGCCATCGTCTGGCGTCATGGAGACGCGGATTAGCGTCGTGACCGTCGTGCCGTGGCAGGGAACGGAAACTATCTGCGCATTGTCGGTTTGACGGAGGGGGATTTGCAAGTCTTGTGATCTTAATTAAATTTCTGACAATGCCAGTAACACGTCTGACAGCACGCGCCGTGTTGCGTAAGCTCGCCAAGTTGGGGGGGAAAAGGAGCGATATTAAATGATGCTGAAGGTAAAATGGCGAAGAGTGAGGAACAGCGTCTGAACGGTTTTTAAGTTTCATGTGTTGCGTGGTAAAAGTGCACGCAGTCGGTGTGCGAACTAACACAACTAATAGAGGGCTCTAAGGCATCTGAAGTGTGTGTGTGTGTGTGTGTGTGTGTGTGTGTGAGAGGCCTGAGCAGCAGAAAGAGTGGCCTCTCTTCCTCAAACATTGTGGGCTTGTTCCCCAAAGCAGCTCAAAAAAAAACCACCACGAGCTTTTATTCACGAGCTTTATAGATGAATTCAGTGCAACAGACACCTTTTTTTTTTTTTTAAACCCTTGCAGCTCCAGACTAAATGCATATGGGTGTAATTCTCAGATACGCGCACACACACTACTGTGTAAAAGTCTTCGGCCCCCTAGGTTTTTTGTTTTTTGTTTTCTTCATACGAACTTTCATAGATCTCTATTTGACGATTTCTACATGATCGGGTCGGTACAGAAACCTTTTCGAGTCCAAACGTTCGTTTTCCATCCAGCACAAAATGAAATGAGAGAAAAAGTTTGTACCTGAGCAGCGTATTCCATAAGAGCGCACTTTTCAGATGGAAAAAGAAAGCATAATGAAGGCTGCTGGGTTTTGGTGCAAAATGAAGACGCGAGTGCGCAAGTCAAAGTGTCCAGAAGAACCGGGGCTGGTTCTGGAAGACGCTCAGTCAAACCTACAGCGCATTTCCACATAAAGCTGCACTCGTTATACCGGAAACTACTATATTTATTGACTTTGTTTCATTTATTACAGCTTTTTTTTTTTTTAATGTTGAAACATTTAAATTCATTATTTCTTAAGCCATTTTTATGCCTCAGACTTTTGCACGGCACTGTGTGGAGATGGATAGATATAACAGGATCCATTTGTGTCTCTTGGAATGTATTATTATTATTAGTAGTAGTAGTAGTAGTACAGTATGTATATGATATATAATATGGCCTCAGTGAGTAATCCTAGACTGCTTCCCCCCCCCTTGCTTTTCAATAAACACGAGCGTGCGATGATCTAAACGACGCGTTCCATCCTTGTCGCCGGTTAATTACGCCAGTTTGCTCGGCCGTGGTGCGAGGCGGAGTGTGAAATCCTCGTTTCCGCTCGGTACACGCAGCCTCTCAGAGTCGAGTGGCGCTCGCATCCGCGTCCACGCAGACAAAGGTAAAGCGCGTGCCGGCTTCAAACGCAGAACGGGCTTTTTCTCATTTCTCAAGGGCTTATTCTGTTGCTCTTCACCATTCCGTTTGATGTCTTGACAAAACAAGACGACACCAGGGAGCATTAAAATTTGATTTTATTTATTATTATTCTTCCCCCACCCCACCCCCAGCGCTTACGCCCTTTCTAACCTGTGCACTGTGCGGCCACTTCAGAGTTTTAAGACGGGCTTCATTGAAGTCTTTGCCACTTTTCATTTTCGTTTTTTTTTTTTTCCCCCGCACCATTCATCTTAATTGCCAATGCCACCAAGAGAGTCTTCCCCTTTCTCTCTCGGTCTGTGTCAGAGCCTTTTTGCTCTTGTGGGTGCACAGTGTTCATTAAGACAGTATCAGTGAGTCAGAAGGGTGTCAGATGTTTTCTCATTAGGCTAGCGTTTGCCCTGCGAGTGTCCTTTTCATAGTGTGCCCTCCCCTCCACACACACACACACACACACACACACACACTAAAGGGAATGTGCTTTGAGCAGGTAGCCTTTGTAGCCTGCTCTTGAGCTGAACATTTACTTCTCTGATTCCGTTTGCTGCAATGGAGCTCTTTACAAGAAATGTGGTATTTTTTTTTTTTTACTTTGGATGAGATATCATGCGAGCTCTAAAGTCCGTCCGAGTTGATTTAAAATGTAGTGTGTAAAATGTTTATCGTGAAATGAAAATGTACTATTTCAAAATAGCTTGTTTTAAAAAAAAAAAAGGCATGAGTATTTGGAGAAGTAGTGCTCCTGTCTTCATGTATTGGCATGTACGTGTGTGAGACATTGCCTACGGTCAAGTTCTGACTCTTTTTGTTGGTGTGAGCACGTACACCTGTATTTATAAATTTAAACACATCCAAATTCGCCTTTCTCAGACTTTTCTTTTCTCTCTCTATATATATATATTTAAATGAAGACGCTGTAAAACATTCTAATATACAGTATGTTCCTCATATTGTCTTACTTGCAAGTGACAAAAAGCGATACAGAATCGCATCTGTGCTGTAGACGTACGTCATCGTTCTGTCCTTTGTGAAGACGGCCACCTATTCCTCCTCTTCATCGTTTCGTTTATGTTCCTCCTTCCACGGTCGTTGTCAAAGAAAGCGAGAGGAATGGAAAAACGTCCTCTCCGTCTCTCCCTGGCTCTGTCGATCGGGACGCGGCCTGGCTGCAACGGCCGCGGTGATATTTTTCAGTTTAAGTGCCCGCACATAGCTTAAGCAGATCGCAGCTCGTTCAGAGGAGGATTAAACGCCAGTAGTTACTGTGATCAATAGGTTAAGAAGAGTACAATCCCTCTCCCCTCTAATGACCCCACTGGTAATGGGTAATAAAACGGGGGCTGTAATAGGGCTCAGGGTCTAGAGCTGTACTTTCCACACACACATATATATACCGGAGACTGATGTCAGTGTGCATGAAGGGTGTAAAATGAAAGAAATTAATTAACTAAAGCAGAGCTCGCACTTTATAGCGTAGCTGTTGAGTACAGTGAGATAATGTGTTATTTTTGTATCATTTGATTCAGCCAACGCTTTTGAAGGAGACATATTTAACAGAATGGCTGTGAGCGTCGGGCGTTACGCAGCTGTACTCAGCACCGCTCTCACTAAAAGAGTGCACGCAGATCCAGTAAACTATTTTTCAAAAAAACGGAACGCAGCAGTTTAAATGCAGCTGTATGTTTTCTCAGCGACTCCGCTCACCAAAGCACGCACGTGTGTCACCGCGAGCCGCCCACCACCCCCTTCTTGTCCGCCTCCCGACCTTCAGAATAGTTCATCAAAGTTAGTGATGCTGAGCGAAAAGGACACGGGCGCATAATGACCGTAAAATGGCTGAGTAGAAGGCGTGGCCTATGCAAATCACCTTAAAGGATATGCGGGGTAAAATAAGAAAAAAAACACAATCAAGACGGCTTGCTTATTAAGTCATAGCACTGCCCGAGCTAAGGTAGGGCACTTTAGCCCATGGCTTCTGACACCGTGTGCGTGTGTAAAAAAAAAAAATCTGTGCTTATATGTTAAGTTAGTAGCTAGCAATGTGTTCCTTCTGTTTTGCCACATTTGGCCTTTAGCCATGTTGTGTTGACTGTCAAAGCAGCACTGTGTTTACACATGGAGTGAGGCTTCTGCTTTGACACCTCTGCCCTTTGTAGCACCAGAGATGTGCAAGGCATTCATTAAAGGTGGTTTGTTTGTGTTATGTTCCTTAAAGCAAGGCAAATTAGGCCATATTTATGCAGGCAGATGACAAACAAGGCCTCGGTTACATTTTCCAGAGCATTCCAGGCCGCGTCGTCCTGCTATGATCCACGGATGCTGTTGGGGTAACCTTGCTGAAAGCTGTCACCCTAATGTCTGGCCCATTAAGCCGAGGAAAAGCATGCACTGCACACACACACACACACACACTGATTATACTGAGCCTCTCCAACAATTAAGTATCTCTGTTGGCTGTGTACGAGGATCCTCTCAATGTCAGCACACATCACACTGCTCACCACTCACACTCCACGATCACAGCTCTTTATCTCTGTGTGTTGCATTGCTTTTGGGACCATTTTCGACAAGAGGTCCTGAGAGCACACTGCCTTCCACATTCTTGAATTGTCATTACACCATTTGATTTTCTTTTCATGTCTCGTTCATTACGTTTGTGTGTGTGTGTGTGTGTGTGTGTGTGTGTGTGTGTGTGTGTGAGAGAGAGAGAGAGTGTGTATATATATATATATACACGAG
>JAOEHH010000023.1:23471978-23482203 GCA_025447875.1 Notarius cookei | reverse complement strand
TTCTACAGGGTCGCAGGCAAGCTGGAGCCTATCCCAGCTGACTATGAGTGAGAGGTGGGGTACACCCTGGACAAGTCGCCAGGGCTGTGTCATCACAGGGCTGACACAGAGACAAAAACCATTCACACCTACGGTCAATTTAGAGCCACCAATTAGCCTAACCTGCATGTCTTTGGACTGTGAAACTGGAGCACCTGGAAGAAATCCATGCAGACACTGCGAGAACATGCAAACTCCACACAGAAAGGCCCTCGATGGCCACTGGGCTCAAATCTAGGACCTTCTTGCTGTGAAGCGACAGTACTAACCAGTACACCATCATGCCTATGGCTGTGAAACTGGTGACTTGCTAATTGATACAGAGGCTTCTGGGCTTTAAGTCTTTGGCCCTACTCATAGGAAGGTTGTGGGTTTGAATCCCAGCAGTGCCAAGTGGACCCTTGGGCAAGGCTCATCCTAGCCACCTAGAAGTGGGGGAAAAGAAGTGAGCCTAAATTCTATTGTTGTTAAGGTAGTTTTATGTTCCATTTATAATTGAAATGCTGGTTTAGAATAATGTTTTTTGCTGGAGTGTGCTCTTGTCGCTCAGTCAGGACAGGACCGGACATGAGAGCAGAGCAGGTTACACTGTGCTCATGTGGAGAAGTGTGTCTTTCTGGGCTTTAAGTCTTTGGTCCTACTCATAGGAAGGTTGTGGGTTCGAGTGCCAAGTGGGCCCTTGGGCAAGGCTCATCCTGGCCACCTAGAAGTGGGTGAAAAGTAGTGAACCTAAATTCTGCTGCTGTTGTTAATTCATTGTTTTTAAGGTAGTTTTATGTTCCATTTATAATTGAAATACTGGTTTAGAATAATCTTTTTTGCTGGCGTGTGCTCTTGTCGCTCAGTCAGGACAGGACAGGCAATGATATGAGAGCAGAGCAGGTTACACTGTGCTTGTGTGGAGGAGAAGTGTGTCTTTGTGGGCTTTAAGTCATTGCTCCTACTCAGAGGAAGGCTGTGAGTTTGAATCTCAGCAGTGCTAAGTTGCCCCTTAGGCAAGGATCATCCTAGCCACATAGATGTGGGGG
This sequence comes from Notarius cookei, assembly GCA_025447875.1. Lineage (NCBI taxonomy): Eukaryota > Metazoa > Chordata > Actinopteri > Siluriformes > Ariidae > Notarius > Notarius cookei. The sequence continues at coordinate 23,481,136 of JAOEHH010000023.1, read as the reverse complement.
AAAAGAAGTGAGCCTAAATTTTGTTGTTAAGGTAGTTTTATGTTCCATTTATAATTGAAACACTGGTTTAGAATAATGTATTTTGCTGGAGTGTGCGCTTGTCACTCATTCAGGACAGGACAGGAGATGAGATGAGAACAGAGCGGGTTACACTGTGGAGGAGAAGTGTGTTTTTCTGGGCTTTAAGTCTTTGGTCCTACTCATAAGAAGGTTGTGGGTTCGAGTGCCAAGTGGACCCTTGGGCAGGGCTCATCCTAGCCACCTAGAAGTGAGCCTAAATTCTGCTGTTGTTGTTAAATTATTGTTTTTAAGGTAGTTTTATGTTCCATTTATAATTGAAATACTGGTTTAGAATAATGTTTTTTGCTTTTTACTGGAGTGTGCTCTTATCACTCAGTCAGTACAGGACAGGAGATGAGAACAGAGTGGGTTACACTGTGGAGGAGAAGTGTGTCTTTAAGTCTTTGTTCCTATTCATAGAAAGGTTGTGGGCTCTTGGGCAAGAATCATCCGAGCCACATAGAAGTAGGGGTAAAGAAGTGAGCCTAAATTCTGCTGTTGTTGTTAAATTATAGTTTTTAACTCTTTACCCCTTAATGACTACATATAACGCCCCTGTGTATATCCCTTAATGACGACATATGACGCCTTGTCTAAAACCTTGTCAAAACCTTGTCTTTAGACTTTATTTCTTGTAAATATGTTCGAAGGGTGAACAGTATATACATATACAAGGGTGGCTGTAGCAACTGCTTTAAGGGTTAAAGAGTTAAGGTAGTTTTATGTTCCATTTAGAATTGAAATACTGGTTCAGAATAATGTTTTTTGCTGGGGTGTGCTCTTGTCACTCAGTCAGGACAGGAGATGAGAGCAGAGCGGGTTCCACTGTGCTTGTGTGGAGGTAAAGGGGTGGAGGAGAAGTGTGTCTTTAAGTCTTTAGTCCTACTCATAGGAAGGTTGTGAGTTTGAATCCCAGCAGTGCCAAGTTGCTCCTTGGGCAAGGCTCATCCTAGCCACATAGAAGTGGGGGGAAAAGAAGTGAGCCTAAATTCTGCTGTTAAAGTAGTTCTATGTTCCATTTATAAGTGAAATACTGGTTTAGAATAATGTTTTTGCTGGAGTGTGTTCATCACTCAGTCAGGACAGGACAGGCGATGACAACAGAGTGGGTTACACTGTGGAGGAGAAGTGTGTCTTTAGTCCTACTCATAGGAAGGTTGTGGGTTTGAATCCCAGCAGTGCCAAGTTGCTCCTTGGGCAAGGCTCATCCTAGTCACATAGAAGTGGGGGGAAAAGTAGTGAGCCTAAATTCTGTTGTTGTTAAAGTAGTTCTATGTTCCATTTATAAGTGAAATACTGGTTTAGAATAATGTTTTTGCTGGAGTGTGCGCTTGTTGCTCAGTCAGGACAGGACAGGAGATGATATGAGATGAGAGCAGAGCAGGTGATACTGTGCTTGTGTGGAGGAGAAGTGTGTCTTTGTGGGCTTTAAGTCATTGGTCATACTCAAAGGAAGGTTATGAGTTTGAATCCCAGCAGTGCCAAGTTGCCCCTTAGTCAAGGCTCATCCTAGCCACATAGAAGTGGGGGGAAAAGAAGTGAGCCTAAATTCTGCTGTTGTTAAAGTAGTTTTATGTTCCATTTATAAGTGAAATACTGGTTTAGAATAATGTTTTTGCTGGAGTGTGCTCTTGTCGCTCAGTCAGGACAGGACCGGAGATGAGAACAGAGTGGGTTACACTGTGGAGGAGAAGTGTGTCTTTAGTCCTACTCATAGAAAGGTTGTGGGTTTGAATCCCAGCAGTGCCAAGTTGCCCCTTAGTCAAGGCTCATCCTAGCTACATAGAAGTGGAGGAAAAGTAGTGAGCCTAAATTCTGCTATTATTGTTAAGGTAGTTTTATGTTCCATTTATAATTGAAATACTGGTGTAGAATAATGTTGTTGCTGGAGTGTGCTCGTCACTCAATCAGGACAGGACAGGAGATGAGATGAGAGCAGAGCAGGTTCCACTGAGCTTGTGTGGAGGAGAAGTGTGTCTTTGTGGGCTTTAAGTCATTGGTCATACTCATAGGAAGGTTGTGGGTTTGAATCCCAGCAGTGCCAAGTTGCTCCTTGGGCAAGGATCATCCTAGCCACATAGAAGTGGGGGGAAAAGTAGTGAGCCTAAATTCTGTTGTTAAGGTAGTCTTATGTTCCATTTATAATTGAAATACTGGTTTAGAATAATGTTTGTGCTGGAGTGTGCTCTTGTTGCTCAGTCAGGACAGGACAGGCGATGAGATGAGAACAGAGCAGGTTACACTGTGGAGGAGAAGTGTGTCTTTAAGTCTTCGGTCCTACTCATAGAAAGGTTGTGGGTTTGAATCCCAGCAGTGCCAAGTGGGCTCTTGGGCAAGGCTCATCCTAGCTATATAGAAGTGAGCCTAAATTCTGCTATTGTTTTTAAAGTACAGTAGTTTTATGTTCCATTTATAATTGAAGTACTGGTTTAGAATAATGTTTTTTGCTGGAGTGTGCTCTTGTCGCTCAGTCAGGACAGGACCGGAGATGAGATGAGATGACAAGAGAGCGGGTTACACTGTGGAGGAGAAGTGTGTCTTTAAGTCTTTGGTCCTACTCATAGAAAGGTTGTGGGTTTGAATCCCAGCAGTGCCAAGTTGCTCCTTGGGCAAGGCTCATCCTAGCCACCTAGAAGTGGGGGGAAAGTAGTGAGCCTAAATTCTGCTATTGTTAAAGTAGTTCTATGTTCCATTTATAATTGAAATACTGGTTTAGAATAATGTTTTTGCTGGAGTGTGCTCTTGTTGCTCAGTCAGGACAGGACAGGAGATGAGATGAGAGCAGAGCAGAGCAGAGCGGGTCCCCCTGTGCCCGTGTGGAGGTGAAGGGGAGGAGTGAGTGAGTGTGAGTCTTTGTGTGAATGGGACGCGACCGGAGCTCCTGCGTCCTGATAAAACAAGCGAACTGGAAGAACGTTTGACTGTTTACACTGCGTTTTTTCGCTTCTGCGGCAACATTAATGACTGAACGCGGACTGGAAATGTTTGTGTAGTGTAAACCCGGGGCAGAGACTCGATCACAGACCAACAGCCGCAGGACCTGCAGCACCGGGAGAGGTGAGCGCCAGATCGCGCACGCGCACGCTTTGTCGCTGTTTACTGCGCTCGCGACTTTTGTTTGTTTCCCTGACAGAAATGAGACGCACTTTGTCCAGATGTTGTTTTGTTGCTCTAAGTGCAGATTAACTGCCTTAAATTCACCGCTTTGGACATGTTGACGCTCTTTTCATGTTCATTTTATTGATTATCTATCTATCTATCTATCTATCTATCTATCTATCTAATATGTGTTGTGTTCAGGGGGTTTGGACAGAGTGCACACTGAACACTCACTGAGTTACTCGGTTACCTGGGAAACATGACACAAGCAACACAAAAGACTGTCTCTCCTTCCTCTTCTAGTTTTCATATAAAATGTTGAGACAATCAAAGATGTGAAAATATGAGTGTTCCTGCAATAGCTCATAAAAAGCTGTTTAGTGAATGATTTCATGCTCTTGTGATTGGCAGATCTTAAAAACCTGGAGTGTCCCAGACATGTGTGTTCTTGTTTTCCTGTAATGACACATGGTAGGTGCTGATTAAACCTCAGGGTGTCTTGGAGAGAGTTTTTCTTTTCTTTTCTTTTCTTTCTTTAAAGAGCAAAAAAAAAAAAAGCCAGTCATTTCCCTTCACTGGTGCTGGCTGTAGAGGTGAACTTCCCGTTTCCTGGGAAAGACAAACAATGGGAGAACAGAGGACATGTGACATCCGGGCTGTGTCTGAAGCTGACAGACTGCAGACCAGATTTAGAAGATTTACGCTGCTGCTCTTACGTCTAATAAAGCTGAGCTTTATGGAAAGTGTTCGAGAAGGTGTGCTGTGTGACCTGGATCTTGTGCTGAAACAAGAGCATCTCATGTCAGACAGGGATTGGGTTCGGAATGAACAGGTGATGGATCACCTGAGGGCAGACGTACTGTTCATTACATTTCATGCAGGCTTGTAATGAGGCCGGTATTGTATTGATTATGAAAAGACACAAACAAACAGAACAAAAGCAGACAGGCATTGTGTTGATTTGTAGTCTCGGATGTTCGGTCGCCTTTAATGCGGTCAGCTGTTCCAATTCATTAAAGCAATGAACAGACACAAAAGACTGAAGTCCAGCCAACACACATGAGTCATTTGACTCTCATGCAGCATTAATATTCTCACATGTAGAAGTCATGCTTTTAATGTATAAAAAAAAAAGAATCTTTAAAAAGCCAACCTTTTCTATCTCCTTTACTATATACCTTATTTCAGCATGTAGGGAATTTGTTTAGTTTTTATTACCTCTGCCAGCTTTGTTGGAGGAGGTTATGTTTTCACTTCCGTTTGTTTGTTCCTAATGTAACTCAAAAAGTAGTGAACGGATTTTGACGAAATTCTGAGGAAAGGTGAGCCATGGGCCAAGGAACAATTGAGTAGAAATTGATGCAAATGCAGATATGAATGTGGATCTAGGACTTTTTTTTTTTTTTTGCGCCTGTTCCCAACGTAACTCAAAAAGTAGTGAACGGATTTTGATGAAATTCTGAGGAAAGATGGGCCAAGAAATAATTGATTAATGCAAATCCAGACATGTATGTGGATTCAGGATCCGGATATGCATGTGGATATAGGATTTTTTTTTTTTTGCCTGTTCCCAACGTAACTCAAAAAGTAGTGAACGGATTTTGATGAACGGTGATTTTGATGCAGATCCAGATATGTGGCTTGGCGGAGGTGTACACTCTGCCGAGTGCTCTTCTAGTTTGTTAGAGAATTTGGCTTTGGATGCTACTTCTTTTGCCATTTTCACTCTTATTGCATTGCAGGCATTTTCTTTCACACATTTAAGATTAGCTTTTTTTATTTTATTTTCTCTCCTTTTTTATTTTTATTTTTTTCTGTGTGTTTGTGTAGTTTGATGTTTGCTTGAGTGTTTTGTCCACCAGTTGTGGTGTAGCTCCGGATCCAGTTTTGGGCGTCGGTTCCCTCCAGGCCTTGTTTCGCTGTCGGTGATGCCTGTGCCCCCAGCTATGGACTGCAGTGAGCTCGTTGCTCATTTTAACATCGTGGTTGTCCAGCGCTCTGTGCTTTAGTGCTTGGCGTGGTGTTCTGAGCAATGTTGCTTGGTGGCGTCGCAGTGGCTGTGCAGGCAGTTTGGGACATACCAGCGATCTGCATGGCGGTGCTTCTGTGCTCGCTTTGTGGATCCATGGCATGGTGTTCCGAGTGATATTGCCCAGTGGCAGCTGTGCAGGATTTGTTTTTGTGCACCTTTTGATGGGACTGTGGCTGCTACACCATTGGAATGATATCTTGGCCTCCATTTGGTGGACTTTTTTTTATTAATTTATTTATTTGTGTTTCTTTGTTCCCTATAATTGTAAAGCAACCTTGGGTTTTGGGAAAGGCAATATATAAAATTGAAATCATCATCATCATCATCATCACCACGCACCACTATCTTATTCCTACTGTTTACTGCCATTGTGCCATGCCCTCCATTCATGACACATCCGTGATTACACTGGTTCAGCTCAAAACTGGTGAAAATTTGGGCTGATTTGCTCACTGGCACCAAGGTTCAAAGAATCCTGAACCAAACCGGTTCAAGAACCCATTCCCTGTTTGTCAAAAAGTAGTTTATGAAAATATCCGCTATTTAGTGCTGGTTGGTCCTCTAAATATTTACAGCATTAAATTAATTTGTAAGGCAAGACAGCACAGGTGAATATTTTCTTGAAAACATTAAATATTTTATTTATAAAAAATAATATATAGTATTTTATGTCTTGGAAATCTTGGAACAAAATCAACCAACCAATTAATTAATTGATCAGCCAATTAATTACTCAGTTAATTAATCAATCAAGTCAATTAGTTAAATCAGTTAATTGTTAATTTATCAGTTAATTAATTAAATCAGGCTTTATTTAAATATGCACGCCTTTGCATACTGAATAAAACCAAAAAATCTAGTCTTTTGGTTTTGTTATTATAAAAAGTTCATTTCACTGTAAAGAGAATGCTGGAAATATTATTTTTCATTTAATCTTTTCTTCCCCGTAACTCGATGACAAATCAATTGATGTTCAACATTTATCTGAAATCTCTCCGGAATATTATTCTCATTATGGATAGGAGTTACTATTATACAATTTCATGAATGCATGGCATCTAAAAACTCCAGTTTGTGACTCTGATATTGAGGAAAATGAGCGGTTGTGGCTTTTATGAGGACGGTTTGGTGAAGTGGGCGGAGCTTAAGCCTTCATATTTAAGGAATAATTATAATTTTAGGGTGGCACAGTTGTGCAGTGGTTAACACTGTCACCTCACGGCAAGCAGATTGTGGGTTTATTTACGGATTAAGTTTACGGTACAATATTCTGAAGGCATATAAATTTTATTAAAATGCTTAAAAGGTATTTTCTGTGACTTGGCTTACTGCAAAACGACAAAGCAGTGGTAATTAACAGGTTGTAAAATATTAATGACAAAACAACGAAGCAAACCATGTTTAAAATGAAACATTTTCAAAAAAATCCTGTGGTGCCTTTATGATCTTGAAGTCTGTTGAACAGAAGACCTGATTGTGCAAAGTTTGGACCTTGTAGGAGGTTATCATCGATTGGATTGTAGGCCATAGGGTGTGGTCATGGAGGAGTCTTTTGAGAGAAGATGGGACATTTTCCCAGGGTCAGGAGGAGGGAGTTTATATCACATCGATGTTCTTGTAGGTTGTGAAGAAAATGAGAATTTCTGTTCCTTCATCTTCAAATGTTTAACACTTTCGCACAGTCGCAGTCTCGCTCCAAGACATGCCCAAACAAACGTAAACGCACACATGGTTCAGCTCAGCTCTTGTTGTGTGGCTCTGGTCTCTCTCTCCCTCTCTCTCCACCATGTGCTCTCTCGTCTCGCCCTTTATCTCCTTCTCACTGCTCAGTGAAACACAAAGCAGGCTCATCCTTACCACTCACTCTCCAACTCCATGCTCCATTCACAAACTGGAGCTTGACCATGCCCTCTCCTCCACACAATTTATCCGACAGGAAATTAGTTTTAAATTTAAATGTGGAGTGCAGCGAACAGGAAAGAAGTGTTCATCCCTCATCCGGATCCTTGCAATATTGGATTTTGGAAAGAATCTTGGCAAGAATCCTGATGAGGAGCGCACTGCAGTCATCTAACCTTGAGGAAACAAAGGCATGGATGAGGTTTTCTGCATCCAGCTCATTTTAGATGGGGCTGAGTTTTTATTTTTATTTTTTGTGGTAGAATTTGATCTGGGCATTGAAGGTTAATTGGGAATCAAACGTTCAACCCAGATTTGACTGATTCAAAGAGAGGAATCTTTGGGCCAGAAAAGGTTAAGTGGGTGATGGGGACTGCTGAAATAAAAATTTCCTCTGATTTGGAGCAGTTTAAGAAGATATAGTTTCCATCCAGATCTTTATCTCAAGGCAAGTGGTTAGTATTGTGGAGGTTTCAGCAGGGGCCATAAAGTTGAGCAACATCTGCATCCAGGGCTGGTCTAGGGACCTCCTGGGGTTTCTTGCCACTATTTATTGCCATTTTGTTACCCAGATACTGTGAGCTGGCCTCGTGTGTCCGTCTCTCGATTGGGAGATCACAAGTTCTACTCGCGGTTGGGTCATACCAAAGACCATCATAAAAATGGTACCTTCTGGCAAGGCATGCTGCAAGACAGATGTGAGTGGGAAGTCAAACTTTCATGGTTACCAGAGGACCAGCCCCCCACTGTAACCCTAGCTGTATAGGTGAGAGGCCAAGGGCTACAGAAACAGAGATTGGCGCTGCCCAATGCACCTTAAGGGCCTGGTTGGTACTGGGATCAGAGATTTCCTGGGAAGACCAGGGCATGGCATGAGAGGGACTTTAGACTTATTACCTAGACTACCTAGATTACCTAGAAGACCAGACTATGGAGCATCTGCTGGTCCGCCCTCTCCTCCCAGAGCCATGCACCACTGAGGACTTGGAAGCCATGAATCACCAAGCCAAAGCAAGTGTCCATCACTGGACAGGAGTTGCATAGCAACTCGAGAAGACCGATTAATTTCCGAAGTTCTGCTTCCTCTTTTCCTTCTTGTTTTCTCTTTCAATTATGACCTCTAGACAGGTTTTTGAAAAGCGTGACAATTCAAAATAAAGTTTTGTAAATATTACCAAGCACACATATGGGTCCCCCTTTGGTAGGTTCCTGGTATAGTGTTGTACTGTATACATTAACCAGCAGAGGTTTTGGTGGAGTCTTGCACTTGAAATTTGTCTTTTTTTGTGGACTAAGTTTCAGCCTTCAGGGGGTTCTGTCAAAACCCAATTGCTTGCCTTGCATGTTCTGCAGCAACACCTCTGATCAGCACAGCAATGAAATGAGAATGACATGGCCAAGGTGACATAGTTGAGTTGAATGTGGCTTTAAAATGCACTTGGATCACTTTCAGGTGGTTCTAACAGTAAAAACGACCATCAGGTAACTTCAAAGTCCTTCCTATGCCAGGACCTGGTCTTCCCAGGCAATCTCCCATCCAAGTACTAACCAGGCCTCCATTTCTATAGCCCTCATCTCACCTATTACATAGCTAGGGTTACAGTGGGGGGCTGGTCCTCTGGTAACTGCAAGAGTTTGACTCCCTACTCACATCTGTATTGCAGCACCTCAACAGATGGCAGTATGTACCATTTTTATGATGGTCTTTGGTATGACCTGACTGCAAGTAGAACTTGCGTTCTCCCGGTTGTGAAGTACACATGCTAACCACTAGGCCAACTTGCAGTGTATTACACTACTTAGCATGGTGATTTTTTTTTAACTCATGGAAATTCATTACTTCATTTATTCTTAGATGTTTCAACTTCCTGAGCGATGTTCTCTTTGAAGTCAACAGGCTAGTGTTGTAATAGCTAGTAGTAACAAGCTAGCAACTTAGCATGCATGAGCCTAAAACTAATCTCATCTCATTATCTGTAGCTGCTTTATCCTTCTACAGGGTCACAGGCAAGCTGGATCCTATCCCAGCTGACTACGGGCGAAAGGCGGGGTACACCCTGGACAAGTC
>JAOEHH010000023.1:23073636-23084475 GCA_025447875.1 Notarius cookei | reverse complement strand
CTGAGCAATGGTTCTTTATTAGAATTCTCAAAAGATTTCATAAGGTAATAATGAATAATCTTCATATTTAATAAGGTGATGTTTAATCATGACATTGAAAACCACTTGGATCTGATATTTGGATGAATAGGATGAATTGACAACCTATTAGGAAAATAAATATCTGATTTTTACAGCACAGAAAAGGAAATACCCCTATCTTCTAGACATTCTAGACAATTGTGTGCTCCCAACCTTGTGGCAACAGTTTGGGGAAGTTCCACATATGGGCATGATGCAAAGGTGCCCACATACGTTTGACCATATCGTGTATATTGATTTGATTTCATTTTGATACATAGATATGTATTAATATTTCAATTTGATATATAGAAACTTTTCATTTCATATAGTGTGTCTTGTCATCTATGTTGATGTATCCTGTATTTTGATAGAACTTTTTCTTTTTCTTTCAGACCCAGTTGCAGTGTCCTGATCTCAGCCTGTGGGTCAGAAACAACCCAGTCATAATCTACAGGGAATCTACTGGGAAAATATTGCTTTGAATTTCTGTGCCAGCATTATTCACATTTTTACAGGATAAAAGGTTGATACAGTTATACTTCTGAACACTTGATGAAAGTCTTACTATACGGTCCAAATATTTTTGCTTCTTTGGGAATCCAACCCATTTTTGAACAGAGAGGCTAAAAATGGCTATAGGGACTGCATTCTTTGTTGCTCAGCCTTGCTTCATTTTTCTGCTGGCATTACTTACATTATCTGCTGTTGAAGCTACAGAGTGTCCACAACTATGTGTATGTGAAATTCGGCCATGGTTCACACCCCAGTCTACCTACAGGGAAGCTATAACTGTAGACTGCAATGACCTTCGTCTTACACGCATCCCTGGAAATCTGTCAAGTGACACACAGGTGTTGCTCTTGCAGAGTAACTACATTGCCAGGACCAGTGAGGAACTGGAGCAGTTGCTAAACCTGACTGAACTGGACCTTTCCCAGAACAACTTTACCAACATTCATGACATAGGACTGACCAACATGTCCCAGCTCACCACACTCCATCTGGAAGAGAACCAGATTGTTGAGATGCCCAACTTCAGCCTTCAGGACCTTACAAACCTTCAGGAGCTTTATATAAACCACAATCAAATTAGTTCCATTGCACCTAATGCATTTGCTGGTTTGCGCAACTTGCTAAGGCTACACCTGAACTCAAACAAGCTCAAAGCTATTGATAGCTGTTGGTTTGAATCAACCCCTAACCTTGAGATCCTAATGATTGGAGAAAATCCTGTGGTTGGTATTCTGGATTTGAATTTTAAACCCTTAGTTAACCTTAGAAGTTTGGTATTAGCAGGGATGGAACTTACTGATATACCTGGCAATGCTTTTGTTGGACTGGACAATCTTGAGAGCCTCTCTTTCTATGATAATAAACTTGTGAATGTTCCTCAAAATGCTCTCCAGAAACTACCAAACCTGAAATTTTTGGATTTGAACAAAAACCCTGTACACAAGATCCAGGAGGGGGACTTTAAAAATATGTTAAGGCTTAAAGAACTTGGTATTAATAATATGGGTGAGCTTGTCTCTATTGATCGTTTTGCCCTGGATAATCTGCCAGAATTGACCAAACTTGAGGCCACCAATAACCCCAAGCTCTCATACATTAGCCGATTAGCATTCCATGATGTTCCATCTCTTGAGAGTCTCATGCTCAACAACAATGCTCTAAACTCTGTTTACCTATCAACAGTAGAATCTTTACCAAATCTGCGGGAGATCAGCATTCACAGCAACCCACTGCGGTGTGATTGTGTTATCCAATGGATGAATTCAAACAAGACAACCATACGATTTATGGAGCCTCTATCAATGTACTGTGCAATGCCACCTGAGGTCAGAGGCCAGCACATGAGAGAGGTACTTTCACATGAATCTGCTGAGCAGTGTTTGCCAATGATATCCCACGATACCTTCTCTAATCATCTTAACCTGGATATTGGCATGGCTGTAGACCTGGACTGTCGTGCAATGGCAGAGCCTGAACCAGAGATATACTGGGTGACACCGTTAGGTAACAAGGTCATGATGGATACTGTGTCTGATAAGTACCATCTGAACAGTGCAGGAACACTACATATATCAAACATTCAAGCTGACGATTCTGGTCACTACACCTGTGTTGCTCAGAATACAGAGGGTGCTGACACTAGGGTGACTGCAATTCGGGTCAATGGTACACTCCTGGACAGCACTCAGCTTATGAAAATTTATGTGAAACAGACGGAGTCCCGTTCAATACTGGTGTCCTGGAAGGTAAACTCCAATGTGATGACTTCTAACCTGAAGTGGTCTTCAGCCACCATGAAAATTGACAACCCCCATATCACCTACACAGCCAGAGTCCCTGTAGATGTCCATGAGTATAATCTGACACACCTTCAACCAGCTACTGAATATGAGGTCTGTCTCTCAGTTTCCAATATCCACCAACAGACTCAAAAGTCTTGTGTAAATGTCACAACTAAACATTCTACTTTTGCTGTGGAAATATCTGACCAAGGCACCAACACAGCTCTTGCTGCTGTCATGGGTACAATCCTGGCTATCATCAGTCTGGGGTTCATCTCTGTCTTCATTGCCAAGAGATGGAAGAGGAAGAATTACCACCACTCCCTCAAAAAGTACATGCAGAAAACCTCTTCCATTCCCCTTAATGAGCTATACCCTCCACTCATCAATCTGTGGGATGTAGACACTGATAAAGACAAAGAGGGCTCCTTGGAGCCAAAGCCAAGCCAGGTTGACACAACAAGAAGCTACTACATGTGGTGAAATCCATCAAAACTCTTGTTTTGGAGCACAAAGACACGTTTTACTTATTTGTGCAAAAACTAAAGTGGACTTATTCTCTGCTTTGCTTATTGGTAACAACTACACTGCCTCTCAAAAGGTTTTGAACACAGAGGGTTTTTTTTGTTTTATTACACATTCATTACACTTTTACAAAATTAAACAAATGCATTTATTCAGAGAACCACTGCAAAACTGTATACAAGTGTGCATCGAGACTGGGATCCTGTGGGACTCAGCAAGAACAACAACAAAAACTGTGGGAGCAGGTGGTTTTTACTTTTAATGTGCGTGAGAGTAGGCAATGAGATATGAAGCTCACAGGACAAAGCAAGGCCACATTCATTAACATTGGCACATACCAAGTGCTCAAATGGCAGTGTTCATTTATTAATGTTCACTAACTGTTTTAATTTAGCGTGACCATGGATTAAATGTGTATATATTTTGTGAAATAGAATCAACTAAGTTCCTTAGTTAGTATTGTGAGTCAGTGCAAAAAAATAATAATTGTGAAAATAGGCTGGATTGGTTTGCAGCAGCAGGCAGCATTTGTCAAAAGTGTCTGAGGTAAGAATTTCTTCATGGATAGGAGTAGGATTTTAAAAAACTAAAAATAATAAACTAATAAATAATAACAAAAAACAGTCCCCCAAACAACTCTAATACAAGTGCCTAATTTGAGTTATCCAGGCAGTTAGCTCTAAGTTTTTCCCAATAAAATAAAATGTTATCAGTGTTTCTCAGTTCATTTATACCTATTTCTTACTTAGATTTTCTAATTCAAGTGTATTTACCTTGAACCCATTTTTTTTTTTAAGTTTAACCTTAAATTTTAATAGAGGGATTCAGAAACTTTTGATTGGCAGTGTAAATGGACTAATGATTCAGATATTTTAGTAGAGCATATTAATTTTTTTTTCTTCTTAGCTCTATTGCAGCTTTGTTTAGTTTCTGAGAAATGTTAGTAGCTGTGCTTTTTATGTTCAATATATTTAAATAGCACAGCATAGACATTGTCAAAGATTATTTTTGGGTCAGTTGATGCTGTGGCAGTTTGATCCAATACTGTACAAATGTCTTTGGCAGTATCATATAGAATGTAATGTTTCTTTCTCTTATGTAAAACAGTTTATCTGTTGTGCACTGAAATATATTGAGAATTTTGTCCATGGACTACAGTGTAAGCTGACAAAATTATTTTAGACTTGAGATACTGTCTATTAAATGATGTTAGCAATTGTTCTGTAATGTTGTATCAACTATAATTTTAACCTTTTTTAATCAAACATTAAATTTTGATTTAGAACTTAAATGAATAGCTCTACATTTATTTATTTATTTATTACATATTCAAGGTCCAATAAATTAATCAGTAACATTTTCTACTTCACTAATATAGTTTGATTGTCAGAGAGGCCTAGTTCTATTTCTACCAGAGTGCATTCTTTCTGGAAGTAGTGTGTTCATTTCCTAGAATACGAATAGCAAAATTGTCAACTTGTGACCATGACCTCACAGAGGTAGCCTGCAAAACATTGTGGTACATCACAACCACATAATGGTAAATTTAATATTCTTTTATTGATATTTATCACTGTAGTATGCCCCTGATGTGGGTGGAGTACTGAAGCACGACAGGTGGAATGTTCACACTCACTTTTATTTTTGTATACTCCTGTTGCTTTTCAGCTTTAATCATTTGTTTGCTCACACACAACCACACAGATGTGTTCTGGTAAGGAGAGCTCCCTTCTCTTTGCTCTCTCCTTCCTTTTATATCCTCCACTGTCAGTGTAACACACACACACACACACACACACAACATTAATTGACAACAGGTGTATTGACTTTCCCACTCACCTTCACTGGCCCTGTCCTCCATTCACAAACTGATGCTTGACCACGCCCCTGCTGCCACATAACACCACCACCCAACTCAGGCCAGGGAGCTGTCCAGCCTGCAGCAGACTCCCCTCACCCCCAGACGGGACAGGAAGTCCGCCACCACCATCTGTGCCCCCGGCCTGTGGACCACCTCGAATTTAAATGGCTGGAGGGTGAGATACCAATGGGTGATCCATGCATTGGCATCCTTCATGCGGTGGAGCCAATGGAAGGGCACATGGTCTGAACAGAGCATGAAAGGGCACCCCAGCAGGTAGTATCGGAGGGTAAGGACCACCTACTTGATGGCCAGGCACTCCTTTTCAATGGTGCTGTATGCACTTTCATTCATTGAGAGCTTGCGACTTTTGGGACGTTCCTCACCCTCCACCTTCTGGGACAAAATATCTCCCAGCCCCCGTCCGATGCGTCTGTTTGCAAAATAAAGGGGAGAGAGAAAAGTCAGGGGAGTGTAAGAATGGCCCTCCACACAGTGCAACTTTTACCTTGGTGAAAGCCTGTTGGCATTGCTTCGTCCACTGGACTGGATCTGGTGCTCCCTTTTCAGTGAGATCAGTCAGTGAGCTGGTGACATCCAAATAATTCAGTATGAACCTACTATAGTAGCCAGCCACCCCCAGAACTGTCTCACCCCCTTTTTGGTCTTGGGCCTCAGGTAGGCCGCAATCACTGCAGTCTTGTCAATTTGGGGACGCACCTGCCCATGACCCAAGTCAAAACCTAGATACCATACTTAGAGTATTTAATTGGGATAAATGGTTTGAGCCCCTGTTATTTGCAATACGGGAGGTCCTGCAAGCCTCCATGAGATTTTCACTGTTCGAGTTATTATATGGGTGAAAGCCTTGCAGCATTTTGGACACACTGTGGGAAAATTGGGAGGAGGAACCTTCATCTAGTAAGAACAAAATTCAATATTTTTTTGATCTACGCGCAAAGCTCCATACCCTCATGCACTTAACCCAGGATAATTTATGGCAAGCACAAAAACGTCAAGCTTGGCTGTGCAACAGGGGTGCACGCCTTAGAGAGTTCACCCTGGGAGACAAAGTACTCATGTTATTGCCCGTATCAAGCTCCAAATTTGTCGCCAAGTGACAAGGGCCCTTTGAGGTCACATTGCGATTTGGAGACGTTGACTATGAGGTCAGGTGAATGGATAGGGGTGGGGCACTGCAAATATACCATCTCAACTTGTTAAAACTTTGGAATGAGGGGGTGCCTGTGGCATTGGCATCAGTAGTTCCAGAGAAGGCACAGCTGGGGCTGGAGGTAAAAACAAAAGTAATGACTCAAACCACTCCGGTCCCTTGTGGAGAACACCTCTCACCGGCCCAACTCCCAGAGGTTGCCAAGTTGCAAAAGGAATTTTCAGACATATTCTCGCCCCTTCCCGGCCACACCCACCTCATAGAACACCACATTCAAACGCACCCAGGAGTGGTGGTGCGTAGCTGCCCTTAACGCTTACCTGAAAACAAAAAAAAGGTGGTTTGGGATGAACTCAAAGCCATGCTCAAAATGGGTATAATCAAGGAGTCACACAGTGACTGGAGCAGCCTGGTGGTCCTGATTCCCAAGACCAATGGGTCGGTCCGGTTCTTTGTGGACTACAGAAAGTCAATGCGGCATCTACATTTGATGCATACCCAATGGTTTGCATTGATGAGTTGCTTGATTGGTTACGTGCTGCTTGCTTTTATTCAACACTGGATTTGACAAAGGGATATTGGCAGATCCCCTTGATTCCTCTATCTCGAAAGAAAACAGCTTTTTACACACCGTTTGGATTACACCAATTTCTCACACTTCCTTTTGGGTTATCTGGGGCTCCTGCTACATTCCAACGGCTCATGGACAAGATCCTCCGCCCCCACACCACCTACGTGGTGGCTTACCTCGATGACAATTATTTACAGCAACAATTGGCCATGGTACCTCGAACACCTTAGGGCCATCCTTGAGTCGCTGAGGCATGCGGGTCTCACAGCTAACCAAAAAAAAGTGTGTGATTGGGTGGGTTTCCACCCACTTACAAACTTCCGATTTAAATGTTTAAGTGTTTGATTGAATCATTCCACCAAGCCATCTGTTTATGGGTGATAGATGCAGGAGTGGATAGACTTAATTCCCAATAACCCATACAGTTTGCACAGTGTGTGTGACAAACATAGTGCCTTGGTCAGTCAGGATTTCTTTTGGAATCCTGACCCAGGAGATAACATGGAAGAGCGTCTCCGCAATACTGCGTGCTGAAATATTACGGAGAGGCACCGCTTCCGGATATTGCTTTGCATAGTCCACCAGAACTAAAATAAAGTGATATCCTCATGCTGACTGCTCTAATGGCCCAACGAGCACCATACCAATTCTCTCGAAGGGGGTGTCGAATAGAAGAAGAGGGCGCAAAGGCATTTTTGGAGTGGCCATAAGATTTACTAATTGGCATTTGTGGCATGCCACACACCACCGACAAACATCCCCATGAATGCCTGGCCAATAGAACTGGGCCATTATTTGGACTAGTGTTGTATCCTGTTCTAAGTGTCCAGCCATGGGATTAAAGTAAGCCTACGTAAGTAAGAATACGAGTTCCCTACGACTCTTTGGGATTAACAACTGGGTTAACTGTTCACCGGTTTGAGTGCCGTGCATCACTCGATACAGCCTATCCTTAATAATAGTGAAATACAGGTTGGAGGGTGTCGCATTTGGCTTGAGAGTTTGACCATCGATTACTCTCACTTGGTCAAACACATGATGCAGAGTCTCGTCTCATGACTGCTCTAACAGGAAACCCTCAAAGGAATCCCTGAGAGAGGGAGGAGGGGCAAGCTGCTCCTCAGTCCTTGTATCACCCTAACACAGTGCTGACGTAGACAGCTCTGTGACAACTTCCCCAGTTAATGCCACACCGGGATCCCCTTGTGTTCCATTAAGCCTCTGAACCCATGTCAATCAGTCCCCAGAATCAGCAGGTGGGCGAGACGAGGATTAACCACCACTTTTATGTTATGCTTTTCTCTCTGAAATAGAATATGGATGGACACTGACGGATAATTGTGAACATCTCCATGCACACACAGAACCTTGTCACTTGTGCTCTCCCCAATGCCTCCCCTTGCACCAGGCTTTGGTGGATTGAGGTCTGATTCCAGCCAGAATCCACCAATGCATGATATGTATCCCCTTGAACACTTACCAGTATACAATATGCTCCGGCCCGATCCGATCGGGAGCGGTCTCTGGTGTGTCGGGGATTCCGGACCACAGCTCCCACCCCCATTGCAGAACACTGACTCTGGAGATGCCCCAGCTCCCCGCAGTGCCAGCACACTGGCCCAGGCTTCCCCTCTGGACCGGTGTTACGGGCATCACTTATCTGGGGGGAGAAGACACAGACACAGGAGGGGAAGACAGGAGGACACCACGGGTGCAACAGGCCAGTTGCGGGGAGCTGGACCCTGCCTTTACAGTGGGGGAATGGGGCAGGGACAGGAAGAGGAGAGAGGGGGAGGAGAAGGAGAGAGAAAAAGAAGAGGTGAAACATCTGCTTGTCATCAGAACCGCCGCCAGAAGGTCCTCCACCAACTCAATGGCTTGATCCTGCAATGACGGGCAATGACACTGGACCCACTCTGCTGTTCCTTCTAGAAGTCATGTGGTGAAGTGCTCCAGTGTCACTTGGTCGATGATCCCCTCGGTGTCACGGTCGTTTGCTCTCAGCTACCGCTGGCAGGTGTCCCAGAGCTGCTGGCTGAATGCAAACAGCCAGCCGACCTCTTCCAATGTCAGCATCCGGAAGCGCTGGTGGCGATGTTCTGGGGAGCAGCCGACACGCTGCAGGATAGCTCACTTCAGGTCTGTGTATATGAGCCAGCTGTCGGCAAGAGCTGCGGTGAGCTGCTGTGCAGCGAGCTGCTGCGTGGCAAGCTGCTGCGTGGCAAGCTGCACTTTGCCTGTCAGTAACAGAAGTAGGCATGCTGCGAGCTGCTTGACCAGCCACCCCCACGAAGAGTGAAATGAAGGCTTCCAGATCGTCATGCAGCCCCATCTTTGTGAGGGAGACATGGGGAGGGTCCACTGTGGTGGCAGTCGAGGACCCCGCCGACACGATCAGATGCCGGAATGCCTGGCACTCTTCCTGCTGGGCCAGCATCAAGGCTTCGAAGCATTGTTCTTGCTCCTTTCGGAGGGCAATCAGCGTTTGATGCTAGTTCTGCTGGGTGGTAGCGAGGGCACGGATGAGGTCCTTGAATGGGGAGGACTCCATGTGGTGGTTTCCTTCAGTACTCCCAGCTTTTGGCACCACTGTAGTATGCCCCTGATGTGGGTGGAGTACTGAAGCACGACAGGCGGGAAATTATGTTCACACACACTTATTTTTGTATAATCTTATTGCTTTTCAGCTTTAATCACTCATTTGCTCACACACAACCATACATGCGCACACCCACACAGACATGTTCTGGTAAGGAGAGCTCCCTTCTCTTTGCTCTCCCTCCTTTTATATCTTCCACCATCACTGCAACACACACACTCTTTCTCTGTCTCACACACACACACACACACACACACACACACAAAACATTAATTGACAACAGGTGTATTGACTTTGCCACTCACCTTCCCCGGCCCTGCCCTCCATTCACAAACTGATGCTTGACCATGACCCCGCTGCCACAATCACTGAATCAGAGTGCAGTCATTTGGCTTGTTTGTGTTAGCATGACACAGCTTAAAGTTAATGTGGATTGATTAATGTTATAACTTTATAAAGTTCATACATTTTAACTTGTGAATTGTTTATCTTTTCCAATTTCATAATCTCCTACATATAAAGGCACAAGAGTGAGTTGTTTGGGCTACTGAGCCCTGATGGAGTTGGATAAGGGACATAAACAATGAACAAGCATCTTCAACAAACACTTCCACAGCCTTGCCCTAATTACAATATAATGTCAATTCCAATACAAGAAGTATGCCTCAAAGGCCATGGAGGAACTGGTGCCTATTCAGCAACCTTCCCCAACACTGTAAAAATGTAGAAATTACTGAAAAGGGCCTCTAGGAAAAGGAAGAAAAGCTCCTTTATGGTGCAGTCAAAGGAAGAACTGCAGCCAACACAGCGTTCACAGCTGGTTATCACCATGGAGAGGAGATAATAAGCACCTTTACTGTATTGCAATACAGACTAGAGGAGATGATATTAGGCATGAGCTGTTAATGAAAATGCAGACCGCTGTAGAACTTAGTACAGTTGCCTTGCATGCAGAGATAGACCATGATGTACTTACCATAGCTGCATCTCATTCTCTAAACTTAAAGACTACCTTGGAAAAGAGTGCTGACAGACCACAAACAGAGGATTCTGAAAGTCAGCATGTGACCCCAGCATATGGCATATCTGTGGTTAAGACTGCCTTGAAAACACTTAAGCTTGATCCTCTAACTAGTGCAAATATCTTGCATTACCTTGAGTGATTGTTATCCTCAGTAGACTACAGTTCCAATAGAATAATTGAATAAGGATCAGCATCATACTTACCCTCATCATTCACCATAAAAATGTAGCAGCATTTATTCCCAGTGCTATCCAGGGAATACATTTTCCAGGGAAATTTTAAAGATGTGTTACAGTCCATTGAGATGACTTTGATATGCTTTCTACAGGAATTCCAAATGGAAACTCTTCTGGTTGTCTGAAACATAAGGAAGTAGAATAGTAGGTTACATGTTTATGGTTTTATGATGAAGTAGAGGACTGTCCAGCCATCTGAGGCAATCAGATTGATAAGAATGGCCAGAAGATTTGCATGACATAGGCTACACATGTGACTTCATAGGTCACAGTCATAGTCAGGAGGTGATCATGTACAATCATATTTGATCATGTTGCTATAAGTGCTCACTTACAGAAGAAACCCACATAAAAGCTAGTATTTCTGGAAGGAAGCCGCCTTGGCGGTACTCTGCATATAGAAACTATGGTTACATTCATACAACCCCGATTCCAAAAAAGTTGGGACAAAGTACAAATTGTAAATAAAAACGGAATGCAATAATTTACAAA
>JAOEHH010000023.1:22982035-22992909 GCA_025447875.1 Notarius cookei | reverse complement strand
GTTTTAGGTCATATTTATGCAGAAATATAGAAAATTCTAAAGGGTTCACAAACTTTCAAGCACCACTGTAAATTCAAAATGGCTAAAAACCGAATAGGCCGATAAGTATAATATTTAATTGTAATTAGTTGCCAATATGAGTCACGATAGAAGGTTACTAAAACCGAAAACGTAACTGAAGAATACGTTAATTAAGAAATAAAGCAAGTTTAAAAATGATTTCAGTTCTCCTTTAAAGGTAAATCGGTAAGTTTTCTGACATCTTCCAGAAAAAGAAAGAAAACAAGAGGTGATTGAACAAGTGTTTACGCCTGCTGTGATGTAGAAGATAACAGGAAGTACTGTCATTTGTTTCATGGACGTCTCAACGTTAACAAATTGATATTGTAATCTTGAGTAAACTGCTGAGGTATGAGAAGAATAAAACACTTTGTGATATGTAGTTATAGGAAAATAATTAACTTCAGGTTTGGAACAGTAACTCTGCTTCAAACTGGGCTGTATATCACACCACCCAATCGTTGATTATTTTCCTGTTACCGCATACACCAATGTGTTTTGACTGATTATTAGCTTGGTCATCATCATACAATACTACTATGCTGTATATATGTGTGTGAATGTATCGTACTTGTGTGTGTTATGGGGCAGTGCCAGGCCCGCAGTGTATATGGCGATGGCGGTGAGCACGACTGCCTCGGTCTCGGACACAGGGAAGTGCTCTACTGCTGTTTCCTGCAACAGGATGGGGAGTGTGTACAGAGCCACGCCAGTCAGGTGGCAGATCACTATCGGAGTCAGCACAGAAAGGACACCCGGACTAGATGGCTGGAAGAAGAAAGTGTTTTGGGGAGGGGGAAATAATTGCACCAAATCAGTATTCAACACCACATTCTAAGAAAATGAAAAATCTGTATTTACACACCACTAGCTATCATGACATTTTAAATAAATAAATAATGATATATATTTTTTTTTAAATCCCAGGGAGGGTGGGGCAAACGTTCTTCCTCCAAGACACACAACACCAACCAAGTGTATCTTTTCAAACTGTTGCTCATGCTGCATAACTCACGTAGAAGAAAACACTATCCGCCTTCTTCTGCATACATGAATGAGCTCACAGACGTCTCTGATTGGCTAGCGAAAAATTTCCTAACTTAAACCAAGCATAAATGTATGTGTATGTTTTATATAAAAACAACAAAACGGCATCAGGAACGGCACTAAATATAAACTAACAAAAAGCCAGTTTCCGACAGCAAATTTTCCATCCCACACAGGGATCTTCTTTGGGCACTGTATTTTTAAAAACATACAAACAGCAGTACACGGAGTGAAAGAGAAAAGACAGGAAATGAGGGCACGTGGGCCTCTAAGCTGACTACAGAAACCGTCATTAACATTTAAACCTGAAGGGTGCACTGTTTTTAGTTTCCAGATCCAATCTTTTTCTGCCTCCAGTAGATCCTGAGTTTTGGAACACACCTGTACAATGGTGAAGGACAAATTAGATTGAGAATATCCATTCGTAGTAAAATGTTCATACAACTGCGTACAATCATTACCCAAATTTACCCTCGTGTTTCTAATAGCACTTTTATGATTATTCACACGAAGTCTAAACGTTCTTGTCTGATCAACATACTGGGCCTTACGCAGGGTACAAGTGATAACGTAGATACAGTTGGTAGAGGTGCAGTTGGCCCCACTACTGACAAGGGCAGAAGTAGCCGAAGTAGTTGTACTAGTGATTGAAGTTTGTGAAGGAAGAATACTATAAATCTGACAACGCGACTTTCCACAAGGCCCACAAGAACCTTGTGTAACTGAATTAGTGTCTGGGTTGGGCAGCTTCGCCCATACCAGCAAATTACGTAAATTAAGGGGACGTCAGAAGCAGACCAAAGGCTTCTCAGGTACACACTCTTTCATTCTGCTGGAGCAGTGGAGAATAGGGAGGTAGTGTGACAAAATACCATTAACATCTGGAAGGCCGGAGTGATAGTCAAAAATGCACGGTACGCGAATCTCACTTTTCTTCATTTTAGGAGAATCATCTGAGAAAAATGTTATTATAGCATGCTTTATCTGAGTTTTAACTTTGGGTTTGCTATAACCACGTCTACAAAAAGACTGCTCAAGTTCGCAGAAATGATCTATCGTGGTATCGGCATTCGAGCATATGCGTAAACTACGAAGAGCCTGGCTGTACGGTAGACTATGCTTGACATGACCAGGGTGACAAGTTGACGCCAGCAGAAATTGTCGGGTGTCAGTAGGTTTGATGAACAGGTCAGTATGGAAAATACCTTCACTATCAAGTTTAACATAAATATCCTGAAAATTAACTCTAACAGGAGAATAATCCACAGTAAACCTGATAGACAGGTGGATCTGGTTTACAAAAGGGCCCTTTAGCCTTCCTTGATTTTGTAAACCAGATCCACCCGTCTATCAGGTTTACTGCAGATTATTCTCCTGTTAGAGTTAATTTTCTGGATATTTATGTTAAACTTGATAGTGAAAGTATTTTCCATACATACATGTGGCATGCGCACGTGTGCATTGCAAGCACAGTGTATGCATACATACATATAACACGCACCCATACATACACACACACAAAAAAAAATTAGAAAAAATATTAATAATAATCCCTAACATAAAACTAACTAGTTGTAAACTCTATTGAATAAAAATGTCTTAACTGATTTCTTAAAGTTGTTAAAATCCTTCTCCTATCTAATCTCTCGAGGAAGTGTATTGAAAAGTGTTGGCGCAGCGACTGCAAAGGCCCTATCGCCCAGCGTCTTCTCTGTCTTAGCATTGAATGATGTGAGAAAAAATTCATGGTTTCTGCGTAAAGCATATGTGCTACATGACTTACTCTGAACCACATTACAAATGTATACTGGTGTAAACCCATACATTGCCTTGAAAGTTAAAACTAACATTTTAAAAACTATTCGTTCACTTAACCGGGAGCCAGTGCAGATAGCGCAAAACCGGAGTAATATGAGAAAAACGAGGCATAGCTGTAATAAGCCTTGCTGCTGCATTTTGGACTCACTGTAATTTGCTAATAGACTTGGCTGGAAGGCCATACAAAAGACTATTGTAATAGTCCAATCTACTTGTTATAAAGGAATGAAGTAGGATTCTAGAAGTGTCAGCAGAAAGATATTTTCTTATTCTCCTGATGTTATGAAGATAAAAAATGCAGTCTTACGAGTGTTATTGATGTGAGGTACTAGACTCATATTACTGTCAAATATTGTTCCTAAATTCTTGGTGGTTGAGACAGGTGCAACACTAACTTCACCCACTGTTAACTTGTGAATGTTAACCTTCTTGAGCTGATGTTTAGTCTCTATAATTAAGAACTCAGTCTTCGCATCATTCAATTTCATCTTGTCCATCGCCATCCACGTGCATACTGCTTTGATGCACCTCTCCATTGCAGCAATGCACTCCACTTGACTTATACTGCAGTCCGGCTTGAATGACAGATATAACTGGGTGTCATATGCATGTGCCACTGGTAAGTGTTCCTTGATGAAATCAAACAACTTACTGGTATATAGTGAAAAGAGTAAGGATCCTACACAGGAGCCCTGTGACACTCTGCACGATAACTGGAACTTGTCCGAAAGGCCCTCGTCATATACCACTCGCTGTGCACGGCCCGACAGATAGGAAGTGAACCACTGAAGTATTCTTCCTGTGATACCAAATGATGTCTCAAGTCAACGGAGGAGGATTGTATGGTCGATCGTATCAAAGGCCGCACTCAGTTCTAACAGTACAAGTAAAATCGCATGCTGACGGTCCATGCTCAGTAAAATATCAGTTTGCACTTTTAAAAGTGCTGTCTCCGTGCTATGGCTCTTTCTGTAGGCTGACTGTAGTTCAGGAACTAAGCCATGAGTTTGCAAGTAGTCAGATACTTGTTTACAGACTATGCGTTCTGTCAGCTTAGAAATGAACTGTAGGTTGCTAATTGGGCACAGGTTGTTAAACACAGTGTCTAGTCCTGCTTTCTTTAGCAACGGCTTAACAATAGCCTCCTTCCAGACTTCAGGGAAATATCCATTAGCCAATGAGGAATTATTCAAGTGAGTGACGACTGGTAGTAATATATCCAAACATTCTACCAAGACTGGCATAGGCACTGGATCCAATGCACAGTACTTCTTAGTAGGGCTCATGACAAAAGTTTTAATGTCATTCTCACTAAGCTGACGAAAGTAGGACAACACGATACTGCAATCCACAATCCTCTTGTCATCAGGGGTCACGAGAGGATGATTCCAGATGCATGGCATCAACTTCACTCCTAATTCTTGAGATCTTGTGCACAAAGAACGAGCCAATATCATTAGACAACACTGTGTCATCAGAAGAATTTGGAAAGCAAAGTTCACTTTTTGGTATTAGTAACACTTTTGCAGCTCAAAAGAGTTTGCTTTGATTGTCACAATTTTCAGAGATGAAGTCAGTGTAGTATGTTTTTTTCACTTTATCAGACGAATCACATGATTTCTCAGGGCCTTGAATAACTTAAAATCTTCAGTCGACTTGCTCTTCCACCATGCCCTTTCAGCCTTCCATCAACGTCTTTTTGCAGCATCAATCTCCACGTTGTACCAAGGAGCAGTCTGTCTCACTCTGAGTATCTTAGTCTTCAAGGGGGCATGCCGGTCCATTAATTCAATCAAGGTAGCATTGTAAACATGTACAAGAGCATCAATTTCCTCTGCTGGCTGATTTTGTGACCAGCCGAGGTCAGTTGAACACAGTGTAGATTCAGACACGTCTCGCCTCAGTGCATCATAATCAATAGACTTAAACTTCTGGTAAGTGACTCTGCATTTCAATGGCAAGGGCTTGCCTACATGAAGGTTGCAAATAACAGAGACATGATCTGAAATAAAGCAATCCACTTGAGGCTGTCCTTCAATGATGTAATCAGGGATGCACGTAATAATCAGGTCTAGGGTGTGGCCATCAACATGGGTAGGGTAGTTGACATGTTGCTTCAATCCTATTGAATCAAGCAAATCCCGAAACTTGACGGAGTCTACGTCACTAGTAGAATAGACATGGATGTTGAAGTCCCAGCAAATTAAAAGTGACTCCTTACATAGTAACAAAGATTCCAAGTAGCTGAAAAATTCCTCAAAAAATACGTTCGTGGGTACTCTGTGTTCACTGGAATAAGGCAGGTGATATATAATAACTACACACAGTTTATCAGCAGAGGAATAGTTGATTAGCCACTCAGAGAATTCATATGAAGTTTTGTTCCCTGCATCAATTTTGTTCACAAATAGTGAATCACGATATAAAAGTGCAGTACTGCCACTGCGACACAAATCCCGAGTATAATCTAATAACTTGTAGCCATCCGGGCACAGCTCCATACGGACAGCAGCATCGCATTGGTCGAGTCAAGACTCAGTTATAGCAACAATATCCGGTTTGCAATCGTGTTAGATATAATCATTGATGTCAGCAGTCTTATTTCTCACAGAATGACAATTGAGCAGACAAAGCTTCATTGACTTTAATAAGTTGTTTAGGGATGAAATCGAGGCACAGTCCACACTGATCAGATTGTTGATATCGCGATGGGTTGGCCATGAACCATAAACCATGTTGTCAATACCACAAGGCAAAGTTTATGATTTTGTAGGCCTTTTATCATGCTGCCTAGACACAATAGATGAAATTTTGTGTAGGCCATCAGGGCCTGGGTTTAATTTAAACAACAGATCACCCTCCAGAAGGATGTGGAACTTCGCCATGGTGTTGTTATAGTAAGCGCACAGACACCTGTGTCTTCGCAGTTTCAACCATGTCAGGAATGTAGGGAATAAACTGATAGAATGTCCAAAATAAATGGTACAATTAGCGTAAACTCCATTCCACGATGGCAAACACAATAGACAATCATGAACAAATGACCAACCATTGTCCTGTGAAATAACCTTGATACTCCCATATCTGAAGGATCCACCAACATCAACTGGATGAACCAGGCCGAAAGCGTATTCTTCCCGCTGAAAATAGGTCGATCCATTCCTATGACCACTTAGCAACAGCTTACACTCCACAGAGGATGTGTGACAAAGATTATTAGTCAATAAGAGGGCAAAAACGACGGAGATATAAAACGTGTGTCTGCCCGTCATGACTGATAACTATGTACATTTACCAGATATCTAGACTACAACTGCAGCCATGTAGTGGTCGGGAGTGGCACATTCATGCATCGTTACATCCCCCTTTTCTTTAGATGTATGCTACCCTCATATACACAAACAGATTATTTCTCTAGCACTTTTAAACTGTATTGCTATATTCATGCGCAGCTCAAACAATAACAAACTCTTTTTCACATTTACATCATGGTAATGCACAATGGACCCCATTTGAACTCAGAGTCCCCCCCCCCCTTTTTTTAAACAAAAGGATACAGGCCAATTCATTGTCTTTAAAGATTCAGCCTGTCTGATGCTTTGACATTATGTGTGGATCTTCTCAGCACAGGTAAGTGATTCTGCTCAGCTGGTGTGCTGCTGTCTAGAACAGGTGGTGATTCAGCTGATGCAGTGCAGGTTGAATCTTCCTTTGAATTTTCACTTGTCTGTTCTTGCAATGTCTCTTGTTTTCAGCAAGCTCCTTCGATTCCTTCTCAGGATTTGGCCATCCTCTCTTCTGACCATGTAGGACCGTGGACTTACTTCTTCCAGAACAGTGGCTTTCTTGATCCAGGTGTTGGAATCCTGTACGCTCACAGTGTCATGCCTTGCCAGTGGCACTAAGCTTCTTGTTGATATGTCATAGTTTGCTTTTTGTCTCTTCTGTAGAAGCTTTTGTTTCTGTTTCACTTTGTTCTTTCATTCTGTAGTGTAGGGAATCATGGTGCATAGCCTACATCCCATAAGAAGTTCAGCAGGAGACATGCCATGTTCAAGCGGCAATGCTCGATAACTCAACAGAGCTAGATATGGATCTGAGTTACTGTCTCTTGCTTTCTTGAGCAGCTCTTTGACTATGTGCACTCCTTTCTCTGCCTTACCATTTGACTGGGCATACAAAGGGCTTGAAGTCACATGCCAAATCATATTCTTCTGCGAAAGTCTGAAACTTTGCAGCTGTAGGTTGGACCATTGTCACTGTAGACAATGCGGGGAATCCCATGTCTTGCAAATATTGGCTTCATGTGTTGGATCACACAGGTCACCAACATGTTGGGAAGTGGTGCTATCTCTGGATAGTTTGACAGGTAGTCAGTTACCATGGCTCATCAGGTAAGTCTGTGATTGTCATAGGCTCTTTTGGCTGTTTAGCTTGGTGTTTAAGACAGGTGTCACAGCTTGAGACCATTCTGTCCATGTTAACATTAATTCCTGGCCAGTAAACAGCTATGCGGGCCCTCCTCTTACATTTCTCTATATCGAGGTGCCCTTTGTGCAACCTTTTCAGTATCTCTGGTCTCAGTGACTGAGGATGACTATTCTGTTCTTTCTCAGTAGAAGCCCATTGACAACACTCAGCTCTCCTCTGATGTTGTAATACTTCTGACATTCCCCTCTTGGCCAACCCTCATTCAGAACCTTGATGACTCTCTGTAAACTTGCATCTTTCTTTGTTTCTGCAGCAATCTGCTTCAATTTCATGTTAGACATGATTAGTGACTCAGTGATCATGTTCACATGGAGATTCACATCCTTTTCCATGGAATACTCATCCTGATCTTCACTGTGTGTTGTCGCCCTTGACAGAGCATCAGCTAGCACTATGTGCTTGCCTGGTGTGTACATCAGGTCAAAATTGTAGCGTTGTAGCTTCATCATTAGTTGTTGATTGCATGGTGACATCTCACTGAGGTTCTTTTTCATGATGGCTATTAACAGCTTATGGTCTGTCTCTGCCACAAACTTTGGTAGGCCATAAATATAGCCATGGAATTTCTGAAATCCATACACAAGTCCTCAGCACTCTTTTTCAAATTTGTGTGTAGTGGCATTCAGTACTAATCATTGCTCTTGACACATAAGCAGTCGTACTCCAGTCTTCTCCAGTAGCCTATAGTAACACATGTCCAATGCCATCCTTGGATGAGTCAGTGGATATTTTTTATCTTTTTAGAGGGGTCAAAGAACATCAGCACCGGCTCTGTTGTGAGAGTGGTTTTGAGACGTGCCCATTCTTCTTCATGATGATCAGTCCACTTGAACTTACAGTTGTCACACAACAGCTCTCTCAGATGCACTGTCTTTGCAGATAAGTTTGGTATGAATTTGCCAATGAAGTTGCTCAGCCCCAGTACCCTTAACACACCTCTTTTATCTTCAGGCCTGGCCATCTCCAGTATCACTTTTACCTTGCTTTCGTCTGGTTCCACACCTGCCTCTGACAGCTTGTCCCTTAGAAAGGTGATTTCCCTCACTCCAAATTGACATTTTGCTCTATTCAGCTTCAGTCCATACTTCTGGATTCTTTGAAGCACTTTGATGAGCCTGTCATTCTGTTGCTCCAGTGTAGATCTCCATATGACTAGGTTATCCATGTACATGCACACACTTTCAATGCCTTCTATAATGTGCTCCATAGTCTGGTGAAACACCTCTGGAGCTGAACAGATCCCAAAAAGCATCCTTTGTTTCCAGGTAGCAGCCATATGGTGTATTGAAGTACAGTACTTAGTGCTATCATGCAGTTTCAACTGCCAAAAGCCCTGCAATGCATCCAATTTGCTAAAGTACTTTGCACCGGCCATCTCGCTTATTATCTCATCTCTAGTTGGAATCTGATAATGTTCCCACTTTATGTTGTTGTTCATGTCTTTTGGATCCATGCACACCCATATTTCCATTCTGTTTTCTGACACATACCATCGAATTTACCCATTCTGTGGGATCTTCCATTTCCTTTATAATTCCCAGTGACATCAATCAGTTGAATTCTTCCTTCAGTGTTTCTCTCTGTGGTGCTGGAACCCACCTGGGAGCATGAACAATTGGCTATGCATCATTTTTCAACCTGATCTTATAGGTAAATGGTAACACCCCGAAGCCCTTGAAGATGTCTGGACACTGATCAACTTTTAACTCTACACTGCTCTGAACACTGATATTGTTAATGCAGTATATTCTCTTCACTAGGTCTAAATTTCCACATGCTTTGTCACCTAGCAGCAAGTCATGTCCATCAGGAACAACTACAGATGTGAGGTGATGTTCTTTCCCCTTAAGTCTCACTTTGAGCCTGCATGTACCTTTTGTGCTGATATGCTGCCCATTAATAGACCTTGAGCTTCATCGAATCAAGGTTGATGTGTGGTTTTACCTTCATGGCTCTGATGTCACTTTCTCTGATTTAAATTGGCCTTGGCCTCAGTGTCCAGCTTGAGAGGAATGACTGCTCCATTTATTTGTAATGGCACAATCCACTTGTCCTGCTCAACACTGTTCACATTCAACATTGACTGATCAGTCTCTTTTGGCTTTGAATCATCCTGCATTACCAAGCCTATGAAGAATGAATCAGAAAAAGCAATTTCTTCCACTGTATGGACATGTTCACTTTCCCTCTGTTTCCCCTTGGAAAAGCATTGCTTGGCATAGTGATTCTTCCCTTTACACTTGTTACAGACTTTGCCATAAGATGGACATTGTTTAGGTGCATGCTGGGTGCCACATCTTTTACACATGAATGTCTCTGCATCTTTTTGTTGTTTATTCTTAGGTATTTTCTGCTTCTGCGTTCACCTAGATACTGTGGCAATTGCTGCTGCAGCGCCATCTTGATCTTTTGCTCCATTACTGAACGTTTTTGCATGCTGTTAGGCTAACTCATTCATCTGGCATATCTTCATAGCTCCAGCTAAGGTTAAGTTCAGTTTCCTGTAGCAACCTCGCCCTCCCAGTCATGCTCCAGGGCTCATCCAACACTCAGGACTCCACTTCCCACAATCCCCCTCATATACCAGTCACTACCACGTGCACTCTGTCAGTCAACCCAGAACCACTTCCTAGGAGTGGTTCCCTCGAGTTCTAATCACCATCATCTGTACCTTTTTGTTTCTATTTGTATTTATACCCCTTTGTTTTGTTTGTCGCAAATCAGGAAACAGGCAACAGGCCTCTACATTTCGTGAGCCTACTGAGCATTATTATTCTGATTGTTTACTTGTGTATGATCCTTTTTGCCTTCCGGTTTTTCCCGTTTCACTTAGCCCTTATGTTTGTTTGCCCGTTTCTCTTGCTTCCCGTTTTTTCAATCTTTGCCTGTTTCCTGATTACGATTTGCCTAGCCCTTGTGTTTAGATTGCCCATGTCTACTGTTTCCCAGTTCTTAAACTATTGCCTGTTTCCCAACCATGATTTGTCTAGCCCTCATTACTGTTTTGGATCTCTCTGTATTGACCTGGCCTGGATTTTGTACATTGTCTTTTTTCATTGTTATCATTAAAACCTTGAGTTCATTCTCAATCTGTGAGTGTCTGGTTTGTAACAGCCGCATTACAAAATACTGTGCCATCATGCAGACGGTGGATTACACGGAGCTACAGGTAGCACTTAGCAACCAAGGACAGATGATGGGACAACATCATCAGTGTTTTGACTCCATGACTCAGTCCATCCAGACTCTTACGCGACAGCAAGGTAGGCAGCAAAAACAGTTGGTGCAAATTGTTGAAAGCATGAGAGAAACCACCACCCAAATCCAATGACTCAGCTCCTCTGGCTTGCCTATGGTTGCCAACCAAGCTGCTCCCCCCACGGCTGTTACCAGTTCGTTTGTTGTCAGTAAACCTGATAAATTTGATGGCTCACCTAATCAGTGTAAAGGATTTTTGT
>JAOEHH010000023.1:22664594-22675345 GCA_025447875.1 Notarius cookei | reverse complement strand
AGATGGGTTAAATGCAGAGGTTAAATTTCACTGTGCTTGAAGTGTGCATGTGACGAATAAAAAGGTTTCTTCTTCTTTCTTCTTCTTCTTCTTCTTATCACAGGTTCAATAACAGCACACTCATGTTTCATTTATAGGTTTAAAACCTTCTTCATACATGTTCTATGCACTCTGAAACTAAGCAGTTGAAGATTGCAAAAAGGCAACATTTTTGAAGGTAATCTTCAACTGTCAGGTTTTGGCGAGTCTGTTCCCACATGAAGAAGAAGGCTTTAGTTTTGTCACTCAAACACAGCAAAACTCCTCCTCTGCATTTAACCCATCTGAAGCAGTGAACTCATAGACACACAAGTGAGCAATGGGCAGCTATGCTACAGCGCCCAGCTATGCTACAGCGCCTGGGGAGCAGTTAAGGGGTTAGGTGCCTTGCTCAAGGACACTTCAGCCATGATACAGAGGGGGGAATTGAACCGGCAACCCTCTGGGCCCAAAGCTGCTTCTCTAACCTTCAAGCCATGGCTGCCCCTTCAGATTCCTGTTTTCTGAAACCAGCCCATCTGGCACCAACAAGTATGCTACAGTGAAAGTCACTGAGATCACATTTTCGTTCCCCATCCTGATCTGTATCGAGATGATTTTATGGATTGTGCAGCTGCAACATCGTTGGCTGATTAAATAATTGTATAATTGCCGGTGTTTTGTAATAAAATGGCTGTAAAGTGACTGTATGTACGACTCTGAAATGAACCTAATCGGCTCAAAAAATCCCTCATGTTTGGTATTTTGCTGCTCAGTTGCTGCCATTTAAAAAAATATAAGGAATAATTAAATGACCATATTTGTACATTTAGATTTAGTGGATTAATTAAGCAATTGAGCTACTCAGGCCTTACAGCGAGAAGGTTCTGGGTTTGAACCTGCTGATCGATTTGTGCCTTTCTGTGCAGAGTTTGTACAGTATGTTCTCCTCGTGTCTGCATGAGTTTCCTCCGGGTGCTCCGGTTTCCTCCCACAGTCCAAAGACACGTGGATGAGGTCAACTGGTTACTTTAAATTGCCTATAAGTGTGAATATGAGTGTGAATGGCTGTCTGTCTCTCTGTGTTAGCCCCACGATAGACTGGCGACCTGTCCAGGGTGTACCCCATCTCTTGCCCCTAGTCAGCTGAGATTGGCTCCAGCTCACCCACAAGCCCTAATAGATAAGTGGCATAGAAAATGAATGAAAGAATGAGTCGTTCAGTCTGTAACCTCCTGGGAACCAAGATAAAAATGTGTCTCTCAATTTCTCTATTGTTATGATTTCCTTACAACAAAAGAGAAATTGAGAGACACATTTCAACAATTTCCCAGCAACCCTCCTAATCACATGATATATCATTGGAAAGCCCCCACTCAGAGAGCCTTATTTCTCGACAAGTTTCAGCAATCTAATGTCACTAGTTCGTTCAGTAGTCTCCGAATGTATAACATCTTCCCAAACTTAGCTAGATATCTCGAGGCAGTGTGCCATGGCCACTGGTCAGAGGAAGAGCTCTTCCACTGTTACACGTACCGTATGTCATGCCAACAAGCTGCTGGCTAAGGGTCTTTACACACTGGATACGACACGAAATCACAATGCAAAAATGTAAAAAATTAATGTACAATTTTTTTTGCACAGAAAGTATGCACACCAACTCCAATGCAATTTTTTAATGTGTCATGTTCTGTTTCCTGCTCATTTCACACTGGTCTTGAAATGATCGGTTGATGCCTTTATTCACGGTGCGAAAGCCCAGAGAAATCAACCTCAGTGAGAAAAAATTGTCACATTTTTGTTGTGTAATACTCATGTTCTGTGTGAAAGTACTCATTTCAAAAACAACAGTTTGAAAAAATACATCAATGTGCAAAATAATTGCATGAAAAAAAAACCACCCCCATGTGTAAAGACCTTCAGTCTTAAAGGGCAGGTGAAATAGTGAACTCATAAGGGTGCGTTTCAAAGTATAGTGAAAAAAGTGGTGAAATGCAGTAATGTTAACTCCTGAAATTTTTGAAATGATATTGTACTGTTTCAAATGTCAAATTTGCTGGGAATGATAAATTACTGGTAACTGGAGCAACCCTAATTGGCATTGCAATATAGTGTCTCCTAGTAGGGTCCCTTTTCTTTCTCTTTTCCCTTCTCCAAAAATACAACATACTGACACAAATATGGTAACCACAAATCCAGGTTTTGTCTCATGTTGGACTGAGGACAGACTGGACGCTACAGTGACTCGTATATTGCCTCGAGGTAGAAACTGGTATTACAAGACCAATGGTGCGTCCTGTCTCGGTGCTAGCTGGTTAACATGTTAACTTCAGTAGATATCTCTGCAACATTATACATAGACATCTTTGACATAACATCAAAATGTGTTATGTCTTCACATTTTGTTGATAATTTTAGTTAATTTTTGAATGTTTTAAAGTAAATCTTTTCCAAATTCTGACACATAGCACCTTTAACAGTAGGCATACCCCAGATTCTGAACAAAGTTGGCCACATATAGATCATAGGCTACAAAATCGAATTGAATTGAATTGTACAGCAGATTCGATGGTATCGTTAAATGTCATATTATGGTATTGAATTCAAATCATATTGTGTGGATTCCTGAGGTTTAGAACCCCAGTACACACTATTCCAAATGTCTCAACAATGGCAAGATATATACTTGATTTTATTTATTTATTTGCCTTTCCTTAAATGTCAATGAACCATAAAAACTATGTTAATGTTACTGTACCTGAGCTTGTTGTATAGCATTTCCCTCTGGATTCTGTAAGTCCACCTTCAGTTCCTCTCTGTACTCCTTGAGCCTCTTCACCTCTTCCATTTTTTCCATCAACTCCTTATGAATAGTTGCTTGGTTCTCCAGTGCAGAGATAGACATTTTGTAGCTCTCCATTTTATTATGGTAAGTGTTGTACTGAGCCAGCAAGAAATGTGAGCTCTCTAATTGCTCCTCTATGCTGTAGCTGAGTTTCATAGTTTCCGTTCGGATCACCTGTATTTCTGTCTGCTGTCTCTCATTTTGCCTGTGTACCTGTTCAATCTCATTAATGATGCCACTGATGTGTTGCTCCTTCAGTTTAATGTTACTGGAAACAGTGTCATAGCTCTTTACTATCTTGGATAGTGTATCCTGCAGAGTTGTGAAAAAAAAAAATCAACCATGACAGGATTGCACTGTTCACAAAAATTTCAAACACACAGGGTTCAAGGTAGATAATCAGAATTTTTTCCAGTATATGAAAGACAAAGAGGGATCAAAAGACTTGTAATTTGTGCGTTTGGAAAGCGTGATCAGTTTTATTTGGCAAGAAGTGTCAGTAAACTTGCTGAGGAGGAACAAGCAACAAACATGGACACTGGACTACCGCTCCCAAAACACACAGCACCCTCTGTCTCCAGCCTACTGAATCTCAGCTGACTCTCATTTCCTTAATCACCTGTTCCTCTATTTAAGCTCCCCTAACAAACACACCATTGCGAAGTATTGACCTGCTCGTTCAGTTCATATCAAGCCTTGTATTTTTTCTGACTACCTCTTATATTTCTGACCCTTTGCCATTTCCTCCACGTTTTCACTCTTTGTCTTTCCTACGTTATGTTGTTCAACGATTGCCTGACCCTTGACCAGGGCAGTCTCGGTGCTGTGCATGGCCCTAAACCCAGACTGAAACTTCTCCCAAAGATTATATTGGGCTAAATGCTCTTGGAGCTGATTGGCAACAATACACTCTAGGACTTTTGCAATGAAGGGAAGATTGGAAATGGGGTGATAATTTTTAAAATCATCAATAGCTGCTCCAGGTTTTTTCAAGACAGGAGTGATAGCTGCTGTTTTGAGAGCCTGAGGGACTAATCCAGTTGAAAGGGACGAGTTTATTATCTTGACCAGCAGGGGGCAGAGAACTGGCAGGCAAATCTTGACCAAAGAGGTGGGCATAGGGTCGAGGAGACAGGTGGTAGGCCTGGATTTAGATGCTAAGCCGAGGACATACTGCTCATCGACTAATGAGAAAGCAGAGAAAGATCCAGCTGGTGGTGGACAGGGAAAGGGGACATTAGAGGGAGTGATGGGAGTGGATTTGATCTGCTTGTATATAGAGTTAATTTTGTTTTGAAAAAATTCAAGAAATTTACAACAAAGATCAGTGGAAGGAGTAAGAGGAAAGTTTTTAGCAGGCAAGAGAAGTTTGTTTACAGTAGAAAAAAGGGCTCTAGGGTTTCCTTGGCCTCTGGTAATGATGGTGGTGTAATAGCTGGTCTTGGCATCAATTAGAGACTCTTTGTAGGCAGAGACATGGTCACTGTATGCCAGCGCATGAACTGTCAGGCCAGTTTTACGACTAAGTCTCTCCAGCTGCCGACCAGCAGCCTTCATTTTACGAAGCTCAGGTGTGAACCACGGAGCAGAGTGAGAGAAAGAGACAGTACGCGTCTTCAGGGGGGCAAGGTGATTGAGAGAGTCAGCAAGGTGAGAGTTGTAGAGCATGACTAACTCCTCAGGGGATGAGTTTAATGATTTAATGGTCAGAATAGGATGTAGTGTGTCAAATAAATCAGCTGTAACTATGTTTTTTGTGTTCCTGTATGTGATGGTGCGAAATGCACGCCTGCGATGGAGAGGCTCAGGGACAGCAATATTAAATAAAATAGCCATGTGATCAGAAACACAGAAATCTCTGGAATATAAATTTGATGGTGTGATGCCAGAGGTACAAACAAGATCTAAGATATGACCCTTTGAGTGGGTGGGAAAATCTACATGTTGGGTGAAATCAAAACAATCAAGGACAGCCACAAAGTTTTTAGCAAAATCACAGTTATCTGAGTCAACATGAATGTTCAAATCACCAAGCACCAGTATAGATGGACATAGAGCACTGACAGATGAAAGCAGCTCAGACAATTCATTAATAAAAACAGAGGAAACTCTGGGAGGCCGGTAAATGAGCAAAAGCAGTAGAGGTAGACCACCAGTAAATTTCAGAGCAAGACATTCAAATGATGAAAAATCCTGCAAGGGCATAGATACAATCCTGTAACTGGAGCGATAGATCATAGCAAGACCCAGTTAAACGTGGCTTCTCCATATACTCATATCCTACAGGAGTAGCTTCATTTAAAGCCAGAAAATCATTTGGTATTTGCCAAGTTTCAGTTAAACATAGTAGATCTATGCCAACATCAGTGATCAAGTCATTAATGTAGGGTGCTTTTTTATTAAGAGATCGCACATTTAATAAAGCAAACTGCGCATTTCTTGAGGAAGGGCAATTCTGTGAAGTTTTAACTAAATTTATGGAACACAAGTTCATAAAGTCAACAGAGCGCCTCTCAACGACAGTCCACTTGATGTTACGATTCCAGCTCCAAAACGAATCAACATTGTTTGGATGTTGGTGGCGAGCAAACGTCCGTCCAGAGCCCCATGTATATATTTAGGCCGACGCAGGAACCCAAAATGTTTGTGTGCAAGCAGAGTGTCAGGGAATTTATATGTTTTATTCCCCAAATAGTGGAGATAGGCAGACAAATATTTAAGTGCCATGGAGAAGTCCCAGGAAAGCCGATGCGAAAGTTTTGGCTCACTGTGAAGCCAGTGTAGGTGACTTAGATCAAAACAAGGAGCCAGAGTAGAATCACTGTTGCACGCATTTGAACAGAGTAACCTACATGTGACAGGTCACCATCCAAGCAAGCAAACGTAGGCTACACACAGAGCAGCTAGCCAGACGCCTGTGCCCTGATCTTAACACGTTAGCCAACAGGATACACCACTTGACACTCCAGAGGGCAGGCAACAGAAATAGCCAGCCCTAGGGAGAGCAATAGTTCATTCTAACAAGAAGCTTACCCACATAGCAAGTAAGAGACTTACCCAAAAGAACAGTTAAGGCGGACACACCCAAGAGGGCTCGCGCAAGGTAATACAGGGTAGTCAGCGTTAGTAGTAGCCTAGTCCATCAGTTTGGCCAACAGTTCAGTAAACTCCCATTTTAAAGTCCGGACAGGTAGATAAGATGAATCCCCAGTCAGTACACAGACTATATCCTGATTTCAGCAGTAGCAGATGGCTTATCTTAGGATGTCAAGAGCAAACAGGTTTCCGAGGGCATCGGAAATATCTGACACAGGTAGTCTTGGAATCCGCTCAACAGGTAATGTTACTGTTTAGACTAGTATTTGCAGATGACATTCAAGGAAGCATGAGATAAGAAACCCATCTACCAGAGAAGGTTTGGGAAAATAAAAAACACACAGATAGCGTGAAAGTAAAATACTTAAAATGCTAAACATAATCAAACAAATGCGGGACCGGGGAGTAGCGGCAGCCAAATGCGCCAGCGTTCACTCATAACCGGAAATCACTGTAGAGGCAAATCCTAGAGTCTGCCTGTGGACAGCAGATGTTGTCTGTTATATGGCTGTTATAAAGTCAGTGGAGCAAATCAAGGTGGAGAGGAAAACAGCCAAAAGATCATTCTCTCATCTGGTCAACAGTATAACCAGAACATACAAAGACATGCCTGATGAGGAGCTCAGAAACAGTTTCAGCAGACTCACAATAGAGGCTGAGAGAGTCATGGAAACAAATGACGATGTGGAGACCAGACTCATCACAGAGCTGGACACAGATGAAGCTGTGTTAACTGAATGACAAAAAGCTGACCTGGCAAAGACTGCAAATGAGTGTGAGCTGAAACTGAAAGAGGTCAAAAGTCTGAGCCAAGAGACTCTTTGGGCCAACTTTGGAAGGATTGAGATGTCCACAGCACTACAAGCAGCAGAGGCTGAGTATGAGCATGTTGATAATGTTCAACCCAATGTCAGCCAGGAGGTGCTCAACCATCTGCAAGGACTGGTAAAGATAGCAAGGGAGGTGCATGGCTGGTGGAAATGGTGGGTCTCTCCAAATGTTCAAAGAGATCTTCAGAGTCAACTAAAAGGGCTTGAACTCCACATCCCCAAGTTGGTGTCCAGGAAGGCTGACTTCATACAGGCACGGATAAAGGAGGATGCTGAAAAAGACTCAGATGGTGGTTGCATCAAATTGTCCCATGCCAACCATCAAACTGAAGCCAACAGCCCTCCCCAAGTTTACTGGCAACAAACACGACTTCCACAGATGGAGGAAGGACTGGGAAGCACTGCAGAGACAAGGTGAGCCAACGGGTTCAAGAGAGGTGAAAAAGATTCAATTATTGGACAGTCTTGATGACAAAATCACCAGAGACCTACACCTCACTACCTACAACACTGCAGACAACATCTTCAGTGTCCTAGGGGACCGCTATGGCAATCAAACGGCCATTGCAATTGAAATAGTGGAGAAGATGCCAGCTGTCAGAAGTCATCAGTCCCAAAAGACAGTGGAATTAATTCAAGCTGTGGAGAAGGTGCTTCAAGTGACCTAGGAGACACAGGTGCTATTAAAAATCCTCTTGTAATGAAGTCCATTGAAAGTAAACTTCCAGAGTCTTTAAAAAAAAAAAGGAATGGCTGATCTATGTCGCTGACAGAAGAAATGCTGTGGGCCCAGAGAACCAGTTTGACAGTCTCTTGACATTCCTGAAAGATCAAGGAAGCATATATGAACAGCTTGAGCAACTGAGGGAAGAGGAGCCAAGTAGGAAGGAGACCAGGATGGAACCCAGACATGCCAGAACCAAGTCAACAAAGTCAGGCAACGATCAAGCAGGGTGTGTAGTCTGTGGGGACGGAAAGCACAAGAGGAAGCTCTACTTTTGCAAGCAGTTCTGAGCACTAAAGCTAGCAGAGAGGAAAGCTGCAGTGAGGAAACTGGGAGCATGCAGGAGATGTCTCAAGGTTCATAATGGCAGCTCATTCTGCAAACCAACCTACCTGTGTAAAAACCAAGACTGTAAAGATGACAGTATTCCTGAACACTTCTATCTGTGCCCCCATGCTGAAACAAAGAAAAGCAGCATGAGTCAGAAGAGGAGCAGGTTTGGTCCAAAGGCAGGAGGAGAAACACAGAGGAGCAGGAGGAGTTCTTCAGTCAACTTTCATCTAATCTGGCAAAACAATGTCGAGATGTGTTCTCCAATGCTGTGTCCAGGGCCTTCAGCACCATAAAAGACCAGCCAAGCCTCTTAGTGGAAAGTGGACTCCAAGAGCTGCCAGTGATAATGATGCTTCTTGAGGTTACAGCTAACACTGGACAGAAAATTGGGACATTTATTGATTTGGCCTCAGACACCAATTATATAACCCACAAGGCTGCAAGCTGGCTGAACCTTAGAAGTGAAGAAATCACACTTGTCATCCATGGAGTTGGAGGGATGAAAGTCCAGGTGGAGACAAGGTGATATCTCCTAAAAATCAGAGTAAAGACCCCCAAACCACACCAACTGGTGTGTTATGGACTTGACAATATCGCAGACATACACAAGCATGCGACACCAAAGCAGCTCCATAAATTCTTCCCAGATGTACCACTAGATGAACTTTTAAGACCCAGAGAAATACACCTGCTCATAAGGTCACAGAGAAGGCCAGCTCGTGCCTCAAAGAGTCAAAGCCATTGGGGACCTCATTCTGTGGGACCGATCACTGGGGAAGACAGTCAGAGGAACGCATCCTGAACTCTTTGAGGAACTAATTGTATCAGCCCACATGTCCAAGACATATTTCGCACTATCAATGAGAGCAGCTGCTGAAAAGTATGAGGAACTCACCAGCAGGGTCCCAGAGCAACCTCCACCAAATGGTCAAGCCGTCATCCAACTTCAGGAGTCAAGCACTGCAGCTACCAGTCAGGACTTCCTAGAGTGGTGGAGATGGGACAGCATTGGCGCAGCATGTGAACCAAAATGTGGGGGGATGCCACTGTGGAAACTGCCAGCCTGGCAGCAAAGAAATGACTCTTGCTGAGGAAAGGGAGCTGGAGGTGGTAAGAGAAGGCCTCACCTATGTTACAGAGGATGGCCATAGTGAAGAACCACATTGGCATGCCAGATACCCATGGCTACAAGACCCAGCTTCCCTGCCAAGCAATAAAAGGACAGATGAGGCTACATTCCTCAGAACAGAAAAGCAGCTAACCAAAGAACCAAAATGGAAAGCTGCCTATACTGCTCAAGTGCACGACATGGTTGACCAAAGGGCTGCAATCAAATTGTCCAAAGACACAATCATCAGCTGGACTGGACCAGTATGGTATGTGAGTCACCTCATCGCTCCAAACTCTGTCACAACTCCTGCAAGACTTGTGTGGAACAGCAGCCAAAAATGCAGGAGGCGTGAGCCTGAACGACCTGCTAATGAAAGGCCCAGATGTCCTCAACCAGATCTGCACTGTCCTACTCAGATTCAGAGGGGGAGTGCATGTTGCCCTGGGAGACATCAAGAAGTATAATTCCGTCTGGTTGGAGGACAGAAAGGTGCACCTGCATAGATTCCTCTGGCACAACACTGAGGAAGAAGAGCTGGGGGAATATGTAATAATGAGTAAACATTGAAGACAAGCCAGCAGCACAACTAGCAATGCGTGAAACTGCCAACTTCCCTCCTTTCACTGACCTCAAAGAGGAGTAGCAGGTTCTCCAACATGACAGCTATGTCAATGACATCCTCACATCCCATGACGACCTTGACCAGCTGAAAACCATCACAGCAAATGTGAAACAGATCCTGAAAGCTGGTGGGTTCGAGCTCAAACCTTGGATCTTTTCTGGACAAAGTGGAAGGAAGGAGTACTGCAACAAGCAGGAGCAGACAACAAAGACCATGGTCCTACCAAACCAGATGCGGGATAAGGACAACAAGGCACTTGGCCTAGGCTACGTAGTGGAAGAGGACAAACTGCATATCATGATTGCCATCAACTTCTCAGAGAGAAAGAAAAATTTGAGACTTGGTCAAGACCTGCTTCAAGAACAAATCAGAGCCCAGACACCAGACCCCCTGACACGTCAAGCGCTACTCAACCAAGTATCAGGACTGTATGATCCAGTCAGCCCAAAAAGGGGCCATCCTAGTATGTAGAGCATTCCAAGAAGTAAAAGGAAGACATTCCTTAGTAAAAGGCACGTGGGACACAGCACTCTATGATGACCTCAGGGAGGATGCAATAACGCTCTTTGAAAAGTACGTCCAGCTTGGCAAAGTTAAGTTCACGAGAGCACTGACACCCCCATGCTTCTCCCATGGACCTTCAGAAATCACCTTCTCTGATGGTAGCGAACATGCCTACGGAGCAGTGATGTACTTAAGGTGGGACTCAGACCAAGGCCCAATCATCAGGCTGGTGGAAAGCCAAACTGACTCCTTTGGATCAAAGCAGAGCTGTGCGGAGCAGTGTTTGCCTCACGTCTGAAAAAATACTTCAACCAGCACAGCTGGAACCAAGTCAAGAGGTGGTACCATTTCGTTGACAGCCAGACAGTCTTTGGTGCAATTCAACAGGAGAGCTATGGCTACCAAACATTCTTTGCCAATAGAATTGGTGAAATACACAGCAATATACAGATACAGGGCTGGTAGTGGATTCCTGGCCCGCAAAACATTGCTGATGTCATCACAAGAGGAGCCAGCCTGCAAGACCTGGATGAGAATTCAGAGTGGCAAAATGTGTAGGTGGTAGAAAAGAGCAACTGGACTTGCTTGAAGATTCTTGAAGACGTTTCACCTCTCATGCCACTCTCGAGGCCATTCACACCCAGCTTCCAGTGACCCACACCAACAGG
>JAOEHH010000023.1:21739204-21751647 GCA_025447875.1 Notarius cookei | reverse complement strand
TTAAATAAGCAGCAGTGAAAACCAGGAAGTAAGTTCAGGGGAGAAGGAATTCCTGTCCCGGATCCAGATCGGCGCTGACGTGAGAGATCATTAATCTCCGGAGTGGATGTCCGGGGCGGAGCATGGCAGTTTGGGAAAATGCAAGGAAAAGAATTACGGAATTCTAGATGTGAGCCAAAATGTGAAACATTTCGCTATAGCACCACTGTTAGGCTGATCGGGCTCATCTCTCTTGTCTGAGTAGCAAAATGGTGTACTACGTCCTGATCGATTTGCATGTCTGTAGGACCTATGGCTTGGTCTGCAGAATCAATTTTAGGAGAGAAAAAAGAAGAAAAAAAATCGTAACGATAATGTGGCAGCGGGGGCATGGCCTAGCGTCAGTTTGTGAATGGAGGGTGGGGCCAGGGAAGGTGAGTGGCAAAGTCAGTGCCACTTATTAATGTTGTGTGTCTGTGTTGTTGCAGTGACAGAGGATAGAAAAGAAGAGAGAGAGAAGAAAGCTCTCCCGACTAGAACACGTGTGTGTGTGTGTGTGTGTGTGTGTGTGTGTGTGTGACTGTGTGAGCGAGTGAGTAAAGCTGAAAAGCAGAAAAATAAGGAAAATAAAGTGTGTGTGTGTGTGTGTATGTGTGAACATCAGCTCCCACCTGCCATGCTTCTATACTCCACCCACATCAGGGACATATTACAGTGGTACCGAAACCCAGGAGTATGGAAGGGAACGCCCACATAGAGTCCTCCTCATTCAAAGAGCTCATCCATGCCCTCGTTACTACCCAGCAGAACCAGCATCAAATGCTGACCGCCCTCCGGAAGGAGCAAGAGCAACACTTTGAAGCCTTGATGCTGGCCCAGCAGGAAGATCGCCAGGCATTCTGGCATCTGCTTGTTTTGGCAGGGGCTTTGACCGCCACCACAGCAGACCCTCCTCACATCACCCTCACGAAGATGGGCCCGCATGATGATTCAGAAGCTTTCCTCACTCTTTGAGTAAGCAGCCGAAACGCAGGGGTGGCCGCTCGAGCAGCGCCTCCTCCCACTCCTAAGTCATGAGGTGCAGCTCGCAGCGCAGCAGCTCCCTACCAACAGCCAGCTCATGTACACCGACCTATAGAAAGCCATCCTGCAGCGTGTTGGCCGCTCCCTAGAGCAACACCACCAGCGCTTCCGGATGCTGACGTTGGAGGAGGTCAGCCAGCCGTTCGCATTTGGCCAGCATCTCCGGGATGCCTGCTAGCGCTGGCTGAGGGCGGAAGACCGTGGCGCCAACAGGATCATCGATCTGGTGGCACTGGAACAGTTAATGTCTCGACTTCCGGAAGAAATGGAGGAATGGGTCACCCGGCGTTGCTAGAACAAGCTATTAAGTTGGCGGAGGACCATCTGGCAGCGGTTCTGATGGCAGGTGGACAAGGTGCCTCTCCTCGTTTCTTTTCTCTCCTTTTCCCCCCTCTCACTCACTCTTCCCCGCTCCATTCCCCCACCGCGGAGGCAGGGGCTGGCCCCTCCCCAGCCAGCCCATCGCACCCGTGGTGTCCTCCCATCTCCCTCTTCCGTGTTTGTGTCTCCTCCCTCTCAGGTGAGTGATGCCCATAATGCCAGTGCAGAGGGAAAGACTGGGCGCTGGCACGGCGGGGAGCCAGAGCATCTCCAGAGTCAGGGCTCTGTGATGGAGGTGGGAGCTGTGATCCGGATCCCCGACTCACCAGAGACCGCCCCCGATCGGGCCGGAATGTATCGTATATCAGTAGGTGTTCACGGGGATACATATCACGCATTGGTGGATTCCAGTTGTAATCAGACCTCAATTCACCAAAGCCTGGTGCAAGGTGAGA
The DNA here is from genome assembly GCA_025447875.1 of Notarius cookei. Lineage (NCBI taxonomy): Eukaryota > Metazoa > Chordata > Actinopteri > Siluriformes > Ariidae > Notarius > Notarius cookei. The sequence goes on along the minus strand of JAOEHH010000023.1, from coordinate 21,749,809 downwards.
CATTGGGGAGAGTACAAGCGGTGAAGGTGTTGTGTGCGCACGGGGAGCGTACACAGTGAAGGTGTTGTGTGTGCACGGGGAGTCACGAGACGAGACTCTGTGGCATACGTTTGACCAAGTGAGAGTAACCAACAGTCAAACTCTCCAGACAAATGTGGCACCCACCTTCTCGTACTTCACGATTATTAAAGATAGACCGGAGCGAGTGACGCAGGACACTCAAACCAGTGAACAAATAACCCAGTTGTTAATCCCTAAGAGCCATAGGGAACTCGTGTTCCCGGTGGTTCACTTTAATCCCATGGCCAGACACTTAGGGCAAGATAAAACACTAGCCCGAATAACGGCCCAGTTCTATTGGCCAGGGATTCGCAGGGACATTCGTCAGTGGTGTATGGCATGCTGCGAATGCCAATCAGTAAATCCGGCAGCCACTCCAAAAGTGCCTTTGCTCCCTCTCCCTCTAATTGAGACCCCCTTTGAGAGAGTTGGTATGGATCTCATTGAGCCATTAGATCAGTCAGCACAAGGATATCGCTTTATTTTAATTTTGGTGGACTATGCAACATGATATCAGGAAGTGGTGCCTCTCCGCAATATCTCAGCACACAGTAATGCGGAAGCACTCTTCCATATTATCTCCCGGGTCGGGATTCTGAAAGAAACCCTGACAGACCAAGGCACTTCATTTATGTCACACACACTGCACGAACTGTATGAGTTGACTGATCTCACTAAAAAAGGAGCACCAGATCTGGTCCAGTGGATGGAGCAGTGCCAACAGGCTTTCACCAGGGTTAATGCTGCACTGTGTGGGGGCCACTCTTACACACCCTGACTTCTCTTTCCCCTTTATTTTGCAGACAGACACATCAGACAAGGGGCTGGGGGCTGTTTTGTCCCAAAAGGTGGAGGAAGAGGAATGCCCCATGCTGTACATCAGCTGCAAGCTCTCAATGTGTGAGAGTAAGTACAGCACCATCGAGAAAGAGTGCTTGGCCATCAAGTGGGCGGTCCTCATCCTCTGGTACTACCTGCTGGGATGCCCTTTCACCCTCTGTTCAGACCACGCACCCCTTCAGTGGCTCCACCGCATGAAAGATGCCAATGCGCAGATCACCCGTTGGTATCTAGCCCTCCAGCCATTTAAATTTGAGGTGGTCCACAGGCCGGGGGTGCAGATGGTAGTGGTGGACTTCCTGTCCCGTCAGAGTCCGCTGCAGGCCAGACAGCTCCCCGGCCTGAGTCGGGCGGTGGGGGTATGTGGCAGTGGGGGTGTGGCCTAGCGTCAGTTTGTGAATAGAGGGCAGGGCCAGGGAAGGTGAGTGGCAAAGTCAGTACACCTGTGGTTAATTAACGTTGTGTGTCTGTGTTGTTACAATGACAGAGGATAGAAAAGGAGGGAGAGAGCAGAGAGAGGAAAGCTCTCCTGACCAGAACACGTGTGTGTGTGTGTGTGTGTGTTGCATGTGTGACTGTGTGTAAGCAGCGAGTGAGTAAAGCTGAAAAGTAGGAAAATAAGGAAAATAGTGTGTGTGTGTGTGTGTGTGTGTGTGTAAACATCAGTTCCCGCCTGCCGTGCTTCTGTACTCAACCCACATCAGGGACATATTACAGATAATACCAGGATTATTCATGTTACTGTATGTTTGGTCTCCTAATAAGAAAAATACAAATCCTAAGATTTACAGTAGGGTTCCATCTCCTTCAGGGCTTGGACTAATAATAATAATAAATCCAAACAAAAATAATAAGGTTCCAATAGTTAATGCTTGGACCCCTAATATTGTTAGGAAGAACTATTTTGGAAACGCTTGCATTCTTGTGTGATCATCTTGGCCTTATAGTTTACATGTGGCCTAGTTCATTTGTAGATTGTCAATTTCAGATATAATTTCTGAGTGTTACCCTCAGCTGCTTCAACTTACACTTCTAACATTTAGGTGTGATGATTGTAACAATGGGAAACTACTATGTATTTTCGTAATTAATTGATTATTAGCATTTGCTCTTATCCTTACAAGTCATATTCTTGGCACAAAAAAGTGCTGGATGTTGAGGTCATATTTTAATTACCTTCATTCTCTCTTTGGAGCCATGCAGGTAATACAAAATATATAAGGCTACATCAGTCAAGCCTAAACAATATCTACAGATATTTACTAATATATAATAAAGATAAAATTAATTTATATAGCACTTTATAAGCATTATATACAAAGTGCCTTCTCAAGACAAGACCAGCAGAATAACAAAAGCAACATACAAAGGCCAAAAGTGGATAAAATGAGGGCACCAGATTAAATAAAACAAAATTTAATACAACAGAAAATGAAATATAAGAGAAAATAAGCGCGCACGCACACATACAAGATGGCTATATAAATCATACCAGCTGGTGCAACTTGGATACTTCATCAGTGATGAACCCAAGGTCAAAGGGTGTTTTGGGCCTTAGATTATCAGACACCCTCACCCAGGCAACCCAGCCAAGGGTGATCAGTCCCCAGCTTGTGTCCAAGTGGCATGTTACACCATGGATCACCCCTTTTGATCCACAGCCACCTCAATGTTTTTTCGACAGCTTCGATGATATGCTTGGTGGGTCTTCTTTCCTGCAACCGTCTCCATGCCAAGGAGACTGAGTGTCCAGTGTAGAGATTACCCTGTAAACCCCTGTAGCCTACCTCAGTGGGTTCACAGCAGGTCTCTTCCCCCCATGCCTTCTACATTCTACCAGTTTGAGATATTTGACCTTGTATTACATTCCTGGGCTTCCTCTATCTGGCCTTTTTAGAGGGAAAGTGAGTTTCAACATAACCACTTGCTGAGAACATTCAGATGTTAAGACCAACTCTGCCATGAGCGTCATCCTTGCAGTGTGTTCCAAAAACATCAGCTGCTTCCCTAGGTTAACCTTCAGCTCCTAGTCACAAGCTCAGACTAGCAGCCCAGTTGAGGCCCTGAGCTCCACCTAAGGTTTTTCTCCTGCCCTGACAAAGGTGATGTACCTTGTTTGGAGTTGACGTTTGCCCTGTTGGATTGCAATGCAGATGATGTCAGCTACTGCCTCCAGCACCTGCTCATGACGCCACCTGTACCTCATCTTTCCCAAGGCTTTTGGGCAGCAGCTCAAGATGTGCTCCAAAGAACCCCTTTTCAAGCACAGTGGGCATGCCACAGTATTGGCTAGACCCAAGCAATGCAGGTTAGATGGGCTTAGGAGGACATAATTCACTGACTGGATCAGAAACTTGAGTCTGGCTGGTTCTGATTTCCAAAGTTCAGCCCAGGTGATCTTACAGGCAGTTGTATGGTTCCAATTAGTCCAAGCTCCCTGCTTTTGCATAGCCACTGTTCTATGACGATGTCCTTCTTCCATTTCTGCATGAATCTCTCCCTGGATCAACTGATGTCTCTCTCTCCCCCAGTCATTGTTGTGGCAAGGTTTTATGTAGCTTCAAAGTCCAGTTTGTCTGGCTGCCACAGAAATTACCAGGATTCTGTCTCAACCTTGCTTCAGCCTGTTCAACTGCCTCCTGCTTACTTCTTCCAAGTTTTAATTGTGATGTCTGTAGAGGAGACACGAGTGTCAGTAGTGTCTCTATGAAGTAGCACCTCTCTGGCTCTGGTGACCTTAAAGGAAAACTCTGTGATTTTTTTTTTTAACTTGGGCCCTATTTTCCCATCACTTTGGTTCCAAATATTTACTAGGGACGAAAACAATTGAAATTGGTCCAGTATTGAATTAGAACGCTATAACTGGCAACAGCAAAATGGCCATACAATGTAATTCTGCAGGGAAATTATCTGTGTCAAAGTAACCACTTGGTTTCACCACTGACTGGCTCATTATGTTATTATAAGTGCCTGACAACGTGGAAGGGGCACCTACAGAGATACACCTATCTCTGTTTACCTCAATAACTATAAAGAAACTGTATAAAATGATTCTTTCTACAGTCCTAGGGGACAGGATCTTTCTCTTCTTCCAGTTTCTGACACAGTCCCCCATTTATTTATTTATTTATTCTATTTCCATTTGAGAGAATGCTGTGCGCATTCTGGCTACTGCTTCTCACCGGAGCATTTTATTTTATTTTCCTTTTTTTGTGTGTGTGTTTGTGTAGTTTGATGTATGTTTGTTTTTTTGTTTGAGTGTTTTGTCCACCGGTTGTGGTGTAGCTTCAGACCCAGTTTTGGGTGTCGGTTCCCTCCAGGCCTTGGTGTGCCATGGGTGATGCCTGTGCTCCTCGCTATGGACTGCAGTGAGCTCGTTGCTCTTTTAACATCATGGTTGTCCAGCTCTGTGCGGCGGTGATTCTGTGCTTGGCGTGGTGCTCCAAGCGATGTTGCTTGGTGGCATCATGGTGCCTGTGCAGGTGGTTTGAGACATACTGGCGCTCTGCGTGGCAGTGCTTCTGTGCTCGCTTTGTGGATCCAAAGCGCGGTGTTTTTAGTAATATTGCCTGGCGGCGGCTGTGCAGGCAGTGTGGGACTTATTTTCGTGCGCCTTTTGGTGAAACTATGGGAGTTACACCATTGGAATGACATCCTGACTTTTTTTTTTTGGTGGACTTTTTTCTTTTCCCTCCTTAATTGTAAAGTGACCTTGGGTATGAGAAAGGCACTATACAAATGTAACTGATTATTATTATTTTATTTATTATTCAGTGCCTGTAGTCAGTTATTGCACAAGGGCTGTCTTCTGATGTTTACAAGAGAAGTCATGCAGAACTTATGAAGTTTATTTTGAAAGTAATACCTAAATATTTAGCTGATTACAACAATATGAAATGGGTGTCTGACAATATGGAAAAGATCATTTTTGTAAATCAGGTGGCACTGCATTTAAAACAGACATGGCATGGGAAACTTGCACATCTGTGAAGGAACCATTAATACTGAAAGGCACCTGCAGGTTTTAGAGCAACATATGCTTCCATCCAGACAATGTATTTTTCAGGGGCATCCCTGCTTATTCCATCAAGAGTGTGGGTGCTAAACTGGCTTGCCTGCCTGCCTCTCATTGAAAATGCATGGTGCATTATAAAGCGTAAAATACAACAATGGAGACCCCCGACTGCTGAGCAACTGAAGTCCTATATCAAGCAAGAATAGAAAAGAATTTCACACTCAAAACTTCAATAATTGTTGTCCTCAGTTCGAAAATGTTTACTGAGTAAAAGAAAAGGTGATATAAAACAGTGGTGAACATGCCTCTGTCCCAACATTGTTGTAATGTGTTACAGGCATCACATTAAGAATGAGTGTATATTTACAAAAAACAGTAAAGTTTATCAGTTTGAACATCTTGTCTTTGCATTGTATTCAGTTGAACATAGGAAGAAAAAGGATTTGCAAATCATTACATTCTGTTTTTATTTACGTTTTAAACCATCACAACTTTTGTGGAATTTGGGTTGGACTTTAAGAGGACACTTAAAGTACAAAACTCACTTTTTCGGTGTTTATTCACATACATTTGGATATCTGGAATGCCTACCAACTCACAAACTCTGAAATAAGGCAACCCAGTCAGTTTCTTTGGGCTGCCTATTTCAGAAAATGTGCTTCAACAAGCTGTTCAGATTTGGCTCCACTTTCTATGTCACAAGGCTCATTAGAATTACGTTGCCCCTTATCTGAGTATATCCACTCATGGCTTGAGAACTGCCATTGTTCATGAGGAATGTGCTACCTGATTGGCTTGCAGAAGAGGGGGGTAGGGTAAGCAGTGGCTCGTTATCATTTAAGGAACAGGCGTTCAAATGAGCCATATTGAACAGGGCTGTTTAGACATGGTGAGAATGGTGCTGTGGTGCGTTATTCTTGTAGCATTTTGACCAAAACATGTAACAGACATTTCATTAAGACATCAGGGAACTGTGTCAACTTGTGGAAAAGATGTATAATACGTCACCTTTTAAATTTTAAAATCCCCCAGATTCAATCCAGAGAAATGCTATTCAGGTATCTTCACTCATCTCCTACATAGAGGATAAAACATCAAAGCTATACTTATCAGGAGCACATTAAATTATTTGACTAATAGAAACTATGGTAATCATTTGCAGCTGTTGAGGGTAACTATGACCAGAATGTATTTTGGTTATTTAATTGATTAACTATGTATGTATTGCACATTGGTAATCTATATACCTTTACCACAGGAAACACTGATGAGGCCCAGAAAGCCTAACTGGTCTACAGAGCAAAAGCTGCTATTGGTGCAGCTAGTGAAAGCAAGGAGAGAAGGTCTACTGACTGGCAGGCATTCTTGCCGTGAAACAGCAACTAACCGGAGATGGGCATGGGATGAGATTGCAGAGGAAATTTCCACTGCTCACCCTGATGTTCCCCGTACGGGAAAGGAGTGTGAGAGACACTGGTTTATAGAGCAAGCCAAAGCCAGAGAGGCTATGGTAAACCAAAAGTCACCTACAGGTATGAAAGTAGCATGTGTGTATTTGTCAATAACACAATGATCATGATTGTAATGATAGGGAACTGAACAATACCACTGATCAGGAACCATCCAGAGCCTCAAAAACATATACACATTCAGAGATTGGCACAGGAAAATTAAAGCTGTATACATGGGGCATATTGGTGCCCTCCATAATTATTGGCGGCACCCTTCATATAAAATTTTGTTTTTTAAATGATTGTGTAAAATAAACATTACAAACAATGACTCAAACATTTTTACCAAAGAAATTCTTATTAGAATGAGAAATGAAAGAAAAACATTCTTGAAAAACTTATTTTTCATTTGCTTTTGTTCCAAGGATCTTCTTGTTGCCTTTAACCATGTCCTGTCTCCCTGGAGCATAAATATGCATTTAGGTAAAATTCCTTCCTCTAAAGATCTTTCAACATAAAGGTGATGATTATTAACCTGAACAAGTCAGGTAATTAAGTTAAAAATATATTGAGAATTGCAAATAGTGTGAAGCACAATTCTCTCCTTCCATGCAATTTTTAACACATCCATTTAGTTTGGCAGTATTTATAAATGTTGACTCCAAGCATTCAATTACTTAACAAGATCTAAGGCTGAATTTGACAAAATTGATAACTATGGGAGATTTCAATAAAGCTGGGCACAGTAGGAGATGTGATTATATGCAATGTCTTTTGACAATGACGCATTTTAAATGAAATGAGGTCATGATAACTGATTATTTCAGACTGAGATAGTGTAACTGTTTTCTATATTATATCAAATGTAAGTACTAATTCAAAGTGTGTACTCCATCATGGGTAGGGCCTGTTATATCATGGTTGACTTTTTGTCTAATATTGACAAAAAATACTGCTCTAAGGGTTTTGTGTATTATCAGTATGAATATTGAATTAAAGAACAATTATTGCTTTTTTGATTGAAGCAGAGGAAAGATGAGGTGAAAACATGTGAAACATTACATTGGCTTCATTTGTGTGTCAGTGAGTAATGTTACAGTATTCTCTCAACCCAAGGAACTGTGTTTCAAACCTGAATTCCTAGATATTGGCACAATTGTTACATTTAGCTGTCCATACAGGAATTGGAAAAAAAAGCTCATAATGGCATAATAATAATAATAATAATAATAATAATAACAATGGCAGTCAGGTAATTTCCTGAATGCTATTATTTTGTGCTAAATTTAGTGCTCTTTTATTCTTTGTTTGAAGGCCATACCTTCTGGAGAGGCCATCAACATACCTGAGGTCTGTCATTGCCCATTTGATGGCCAGAGCTTCTCTTTCCATGGCAGCATATCTTTGTTTGGCAGGGGTTAACTTCTGACTGATGAGTGCATGGGGTGTCTTCCTCCATCGAAGGTTCAGGAGAGCACAGTGCCCAGGCCCATCTCTGACATGTCTATCTGCATGCTGAAGGGACAACTGAAGTTAGGGTTGTGCAGGGCTGGGGATCTGGTGAGGCCTGTCTTCAGGACCTGAAATGCCTGCTCAACCTCGGTGGCCTATCAGACCTGGACTGGCTGTCCCTTTTTTGTCATATCTGAAAGGGTAGATGCTAGGGATGAAAAATTAGGGACATATATGTGAAGGTTCTTAGTCATCCAGGTAATCATAAACCATAGGTGCTGAAGAAGACAACTGGACTTGCTTGAAATTCTTGAAGAAGTTTCACCTCTCATCCAGAAGGCTTCTTCAGTTCAGTCTGACTAGTGGGGAGTTCCAGGTATTTATCCTCTTGTGGACCAAAAGCAACCCTAAGGAGAGTCGTTGAGGTCACATGGGTCGTTGACCCTCTCAGTCATCCTGTAGGTGTTAGGGTCACTGGATGACAGGTGTGAATGGTGTTAGCAGCCTAGAGGGTCGTTAGGGTGATCTGTGGAGTTCTCTCTGCCATCATGTGAGTCATTGAAGTCAGCTGAGTCTTGGTGTGGATGTGTATTCAAGTGTCTGGGAAGTGTGCCAAGGACTGCACTGTAGGTGGCTGATAAGTGGTGTCTCAGACCACCTCCTCTGTTCAGCGGTGGTCATTCCAGGTAAGGGTCAACGACCCATGTGACCTCAACGACTCTCCTTAGGGTTGCTTTTGGTCCACTAGAGCATAAACACCTGGAACTCCCCACTAGTCAGACAGAACTGAAGAAGCCTTTCGGATGAGAGGTGAAATGTCTGCAAGAATTTCAAGCAAGTCCAGTTGCCTTCTTTCGCACCTACGGTTTATGACTTGGATGACTGAAAACCTTCACAGACAGATCAGCAATGTTATGGGGCAATAAAATGAAGTCAGCAGACAATCTGAATGTTCTGAATGACCAGGTGACATAGCTCGTAAACATGCTGTCCACTTCTATATTTATGCCGATTGTCAACTGTACATCGCATTCTCGAGAGTGAATGCTTCTATGGTTGAGACCAAGATGAAACATTTACTTGTTGAGATTAGACAATGGATGGCGACGAACATGTTGAAATTAAACGGTAATAAAACTGAGATCATTCCATTAGATGGTCCTCATCACAATCCTACTGACTTGTCACCAGTAAGGATCGGTAATGAGGCAATTACGGTTTCCAAATCCGTTCATATTCTTGGTGTAGATCTTGACAATAACATGACTCTTAAAGGTCATGTTTGCAGTGTTGCTGAAACCACTTTTTTATGCTGAAGAATATGTTTATGATCAGACAGTGGATTGATGAAGCAGTAGCCAAGGAAATGGTTCACACAATAGTAATGCCCAAGCTCGATTACTGCAATGTTATCCTTTATGGCCTACCAGAGTGTCCATTAAAGCACCTCACCAGGGTAGAGATGATGTCTGCAAGTTTAATTTCACAACATGGCAACTATGAACACATAACACCTATCATGAAACATCTCCATTGGTTGCCTATACATCAGTGGATCCAGTCCAAAGTCCTGGTCATGATATTCAAGTCTCTGAATGGCCTTTCTCCAACGTACCTTGAAGGACATATGACAAAGAGTCCCCTAAAGAGAACTAGAGCAGACGATGATGATTTGGTGGTTCCTAGCAGTGTTGTAGTTGAGTCACTAAACCTCGAGTCCGAGTCCAGTCTTGAGTCCCCAGTGTTCGAGTCAAGTCCACTACTGATCCGAGTCGAGTCCAACCGCACCATTTGACGGTGACTGTTTTAGCACCATTAACATTAGTTTGTTCCTGAACATGATGTATGAACAGGTGAATGTGCATTCTCTGTCAGGGAGTGAGAAGTATTCTGTCAGAGATGGTTGGGAGACAGATCTAAGTGCAGAAGGTGTGTTTATTAATACAAGTGAAGAGAGGTAAACAATCCAGAACGGCAGGCAAAATCGTAAAATAGTGAAACAGACAGTAGGTCGAGTGAGGCACAAACAGGCTATCGTAGACTCGGCAGAATCAAAGACGAGAAACATGAAATCAAACAAGGAAATAAAGCTCGGTAATGTGTCAGCAACACAACTTAATACTTCGCAAAGTAAGTGTGTTTTCACAGTTTTTATATAGGCGTGCTGACTGTGCCTTAATCCTGTGCAGGTGCGAGTTGTTTACGGCGCGCACGTGAGTCTGCTTGGCGTGTGAGCTGGCCGGAGCGCACCCGAGAGTCGACCTGACTCATGCGCCAAGGCGCGCAGGTGTGACACTCTTGCGCGAAATTAGTACAAAAATTAATGTAGATATAAATATCTTATGCCAAATTATTATGGCATGTTACAAAGAATGTTATAAAGAAAAAAAAAATCCAAGTCCTTGTCTCCAATTTACAAGTCCTAATGCAGTTCATGCACGAATCCAAGTCCAAGTCATCAGCGCTCAAGTCCAAGTCAAGTCACAAGTCCTTAAAATTAGGGCATGAGTCGGACTCGAGTACTACGAGCCTGGTCCCTAGTATCAAGATTAGTTAATTTGGTGGAAGAATGCTAGCCTACACAGGTCCTAAGTGATGGGGTACCTTGCCGAGAGAACTTAAGTCATGTGTAAACATTAATTTCAAGAAACAATTGAAAACCTTCTTATTTAAATCAGCTTATGTTTCTTAGATTCTGACTTGTTTGTTGAAATTTAATCTCATCTCATCATCTCTAGCCGCTTTATCCTGTTCTACAGGGTCGCAGGCAAGCTGGAGCCTATCCCA
>JAOEHH010000023.1:21362619-21375053 GCA_025447875.1 Notarius cookei | reverse complement strand
TCGCCGGCCACGGGGCTCGAACCCGGACCTTCTTGCTGTGAGGCGACAGCGCTAACCACTACACCACCGTGCCGCCCACTAAAACAATATAAATTGGAATTTCACAATGCAATTTTTTTCAGGGTTTTTTTTTTTAATATATACTCTTGCAAGACCTACATAAGTGTCACATGCACTTTAAAAAATCCTCCCTTCAAATCCCTTTAAAATCAGTTCTGAGGTTCTGGAAAAATGCTGTGCCATGCAAGTGAATGGACATACATTTTTACCGAACCAGTCTATAGGTTTTTGCGTATTTAGAATATAAATTGCAAATGAAATTTAAGACATACAGCACTGGCAGTGGAGATAAGGTCATTCCCAGTGATACACTGAGCTTCCATGCATGTTTAATCATTCATCTTCATTAATTGCTTTTTCCTGTTCAAGGTGGCAGTGGATCTGAAGCCTATCCTGGGAACACTGGGCACGAGGTGGGAATACACCCTGGTTGGAACACTATTCCATCACCATGCACTATGGGTTCATACTTACACGCAATCATTCACACACAGGACCACTATAACCAGAATAACTGATCAACAACCTTACATTATCTGGGTAATATTTTTGCATGTTGTAAGTGTTTAAAAAAAAAAAAAAGGCATGTTATGCTTACAGATTATATGACCTGACATTATAAGACTGTTTTTATTATTTGGCTCATAGTTGGTTGGGAAATATTTGGGAATAGCTGGTTGGGAAACATGTTTATTATGCTTCTTAAAAACATATTCCTCCATGGACAAAGCTGCGTGTATCGCCCTGCTTGCTGTTCATATATTGGATATTATAGCAATAAACTAATTAATCTAAATCTAATCTACCAAATCTTCAAGTAAGGAATCACCCTAATCAATTTTTAGATGTTGGAAGGTTGAGTCCAGGTGCTTTCTACGATTGGTAGTACAGGCTCTTCTCTGAGCAGAAGCTTGCAGAGAGAATCTGGCTTTCTGCCAGACTCTACAGCATATGCACCATATGTTCTGCTGCAGGAACCCTGATTCCTTCTTTTTGCTCTGTGAATATAGGTGGAAGATTGACAAACTAGCCTTCAAACGCTGACATATCCCGTGAAGAGTGCCACAGGGTGTTGTGAGTACACTCCACCCACATCAGATGTTGGGCCCATGATGAGGGGTTGGAGGAAGCCAAGCATTTGAGGGAGTACTCCAAATCTTGACTGAGTCTCTCAGTCTGGCCATTAAATTCAGGATGGAAACTTGAAGATAGACTAACTGTAACCCTGAAGAGGTGGCAGAAGGCTTTCCAGAATTGGCTGGTAAATTGTGGTCCCAGATCTGAGACCAAATCAGTTGGTAAGCTATGCACCCAAAACATATGCTGCAGGAGCTTGGCTGTCTCCTTGGCTGGCAGAGGAATGAACTTACAGGCCTTTGAGAAATGATCCACAATGAGCAGTATCAATTTATTCCTACCAAATCCTGAGTTCACCAGCATACATTACACCATAGAATAGAAGTGGATTGCGAAGTAGAAAATGCAAGTTCTGGTTGACAAATATTTAACTGCACATACCTTGCTGCAGTGTCCAGTTTCGTGTTACTAAAGGAAGTAGGCTATTATAAGGGGCAACATGTAACTTCTGATGTAATCGAAAACCTGACTGGTTGGAATTAACTTACTGTATGAGAATACAAACTGTCCCAAGTCTTCTTGCTCTTCCCTACATACATGTATAACCAACAGAATGAAATAACTCATGACGCAGGACTAGAAGTTATGCTTACTCGTGGGCCTTGAGCCTCAATGGTGGTGGTGGTGGTGGTGGGGGGTGGCAGATGATGGGCCTCCTGATGCATTGACCTCTAGTGAAAGAAAGCTTTTACGTACCACCTTCAGGACTGGACTTTTTCACCTGGGTAAATTCCCTTATTTTTGCAGCAGCAGTTGGAGGGCTATAATCCTAGAAATGGTATAGGTTGGCTTGGCCATGTTTGACTGGGTAAACCTGTATTCCAGTCAATGGAAAATTACACTATGGGGTTTCTAAGCATTATCTTTGGACTTGCCATACATACAGTGGCAGCGATCAATTTTGATGGTGCAGCCAACCAAACACAGTATCCACTTAGGAAGGTTGGTTTGAACACAGCCCACAAGATCAGAGCCCTCAACTGATTCAGGCAGCCTGGTTAGTCTGAGGTTGTTTCTTTATCTTCTGTCCTGCATTTCAATCAGACTGTTCTGTAAACTGGCTAATCTGCTCGTCATACCATTAAGGTAATTTTTGAGAGTGAACAGCTGCTTCAAGAGATTCCACAGTGAGCTGGGTTCTCTGTGCTCTGCTAGCATAGTGTTCTATGTCCATAACTAATTTTTGTATGGCCTCGTTAGCAGACGAGAGCTCATCATTTAAAGTAGTAAGCTGGGGCATGAGAACAGATTCCAGGGCTTCTTTCATGGCCAGAGCCACTGAAGCATGAAAAATTAATTATTGCTCCTGGAGTGCCCGACTAACTCCATTCAAAATGGCAGCATTGGGGTTTTCTCTGGGTTTTTTCCTTCTCTGACAACAGTTCCTGTCTTCTCATGTGTACTTTTGGTAGACACAGAAGTCATAGTAAAGTTGAATAGGAGCAGCTAAGATATACTGAATTTTAAATGTAATTGTAAATATTGGGCAAGGTCACGACTTTACACCTGCATTGCAGGTGAGATGTCCAGGTTAGTTTTTGTGGCTACTGCCTCATAGAGGCTGTAGCCACTATGTCATCGTGTTGTAAGAATGAGTGTAATGATAGCGCACTGCGCATACAGGTGTTCCTATTAAAATGGCCAGTGAATATACAATTCGGTTCACCATTCGAAATAAATGGACCAGACTAAAGAAATTGCTTTCAGACATGTTTATGTTTATAACCTGCCAGCTGACCTTGCCCTGGGCGGGTCTGGGCTCCCTGCCACATGCTCTGACTGTACTCACCTCACCTCTCACTTCCCCATTCACAAATCTTCATTAAATTTCAATATATTTTTGCACTGAGAGTTGGGTTGGTGTGTCTGTGTTCTCCCTGCCTCACAGCACAAGTCCTACACTCCCCAAGTGATTGTGACAGGAATAAAGAAGCCAGACATGAGAGACATGCCTGAGGCAATCACAGATCCCCCTTCCAGGAATTGCCAATTTTGGTTTCAAGCATGGACAATGCAAATACCAATGGCCAGCCTGGCCATAATACAAGCACCTGTTTTCACATCTACTGGCCTCACTCTCATGTGGCGAAAGCTCAACCGCACCTAATCGCATAGCCTCCACTGATGACTCCTTGGGTTCAGGCTCACTGGAAAGAGGTATGGGAGCATGCCAGTATCTATTTGTAAACACTGTTCGTGTTCACTGTGTTGTTCATACAACTGATTGTCAATCCTAACTGACCAGGTCTTCCAGTGCTTCCGATCCTCAGGAGGGTCATGAGTAGCCAATTTATCTTTTACCTACTCAGAGAGACCCATCACATATGCAGCTAGGAGACCGTGGGCATTCCAGCCAGAGCTCACAGCAAGAGTCAAACACTCCACTACATAATCGGCCACCAAACAACTACCTTGACAGATCCGGAGAAGGGATGATGACATGACCTTCCAGCCCCCCCCCACAGCCCCAGCGAGTGGGTGGTCAAATGTGCTCTTTAATGCTGGCGCAAATGAGTCAACCATGGCACGATCAGTTAATTTATTTTGCCAAAATGCCATTGCCCATGTCAGTGTTCTTTCAGCTGAAAAAAAAAAAAAAGAACATGTACGCAATCTTAGTCCGTTCCAATGTAAACTAAGATGGCTGCATTTCAATCACCAGCTGTATTATAAAAGAATTACACTTCCCTGCTTCCCCTGCATAAATTCGCTGTCCTTTGCTGATGCAGACATACTGTTAGGCGGCTCAATCATTAATAAATTCAACCTTGCAATAGCTGGAAAATCACTGCTGTATTTGTGAAATAACATACTCCAGACTATGCTGTTATATGGAAACAAAACACTTCTGAATTTAGCGTCATTTCCCTTGCAGGTTGTACTGCATCAAATCTGTACTGCATCAAATCTCTCCCTGAAAAAATGTCCGTCATTTTACTGAAAAACAAAAGAGAAATAGTCAACTCCATTGTCATAGATTTTCCATCCATCCATTACCTGTAACTGCTTATCCTGTGCAGGGTCGTGGGCAAGCTGGAGCCTATCCCAGCTGACTATGGGCAAAAGGCAGGGCACACCCTGGACAAGTTGCCAGATCATTGCAGGGCAGACACAGAGACAAACATCCATTCACACTCACGGTCAATTTAGAGCCACCAATTAGCCTAACCTACATGTCTTTGGACTGTGGGGGAAACTCACACAGACATGGGGAGAGCATGCAAACTCCACACAGAAAGGCCCCCCTGTTGGCCGCTGGGTTTGAACCCAGAACCTTCTCACTGTGAGGCAACAGTGCTAACCACTATACCACCGTTCCCCCCCCATAGACTTTCCTATGCTCGAAAATACTGCAAAGCACCGTATGACAAAGGGTGTTTTATTTACTTCATTAAAACAACACTTTAAAAATCTGTTTAATATTAGTCTTAGATTATGGAAATTAATTGCTGTACAATTCCTTCTGTACAAGGTGTTACTATAGAAGTAATATTGGAAGAGTGCATTTATATTAACCTATCATTCATGCAACAGGCAAAATCACTGTCTGAGCCATGCTGTTAAACAAAATAATGCACGCCTTCTGACAAATCAGTTTCAAGATTTCACCTGCACTGTGGTATAACTAACAATAACAGTGTTTATGATCTATTCAAACTCTTAGCACCATGTAACAAAACAAAAGCTGTACATTATAATGTAATAAAATGAAACGTGTCAAGCTTTCACTGGTGCAACTCTGGGTCATCGGTCTGAAGCACAGGGCCAACTTTTTTTGCCTAATTTCCACCTTCCAGACAGCTGTCCTTTATCACATGAGAGTTACCAACTAGAAAGGGTGAAGGAAGGTGCAGTAATACACTTGGAGGATGCTCACAGACACACATGATTGGCTAGAGTCATTGTAATTGACAGAGGAGAGAGGTACCACTCCTATCCAGAGCGCAAAGAACTCCTTTGAGCTCCCAGCCATGGGTGGCTGTGGCATCATTGGGATTCAAACTCATGATCTCCAGATAATAGGGTGAATGCTTTTCTGTTGCACCACTTGGGAGCCCAAAACAGATTTATTTTTCTGTTAGGTCCTGGTCACCCTACAGCTTGAAAATGGATTTGTGAATACTTGGCGATGAAAAATTGGTAGCATCGCCACCAATTGTGCGATGCATAGTGAATGTTCTCTGAGCTTCAAGAGCTGTTTTTGGTGTCTCAGCCTTGTGAGTGGCCAAAAAGGTCATGACAATTTCAGTGCATACATTGAAATTTGGTGGCGATGTTTTTGTCGACAAACTAAGCAGTGAATACTCGCAAATGGGTTTGGGAATAATCCCTGAAGCTTGGGGAACCTTTGTCGAGCCTCTTGGGATGTATCTGTCTCGAATCCATGTCCCCATGCTCATGGGAACCTCATCAACACAGTGGCTTGGCATAGCCTAACCTTCACCAAGACTTGAAAAGTGCATTTACATTCGGGGATCCTTCGGAGTGTGTCGTGCGTGCTCTTGGGACCCAGTCATTATGGGAAACGCCTGATGCTGATTTAAGCACAATTAGTACTCGCACATAAGGATGCTGTTTTCACAGAGACTTTGTGAAGTATTCTGTTAGGTATGCGGTGGCAGACGGATGCAAGTTCAGGAAGTGTGTTTATTAGCAGGCGTGATATTTACAAAAACAAAATGTGAGACAAGATCAGAGTAACAGAACACAAATGAAACCAAAAGCAGGGTCATAAAACAGAGTATTTAACCAGTCATAAACATGGCTAGAAACAAACGTGACTGTGATAATGATAATACTCTGCAAAGCCTCTGTGAAAACAGTGCCCTTATGTGTGCATGCTGATTGCACTCAAATCAGCATCAGGTGTTTCCCATAATGACTGGGTCCCAAGAGCTTGCACAACCCACACTGAGCAAGTGTGCCCGCTCGAGCTGTGCCAGGCTCGAGCATGCAAAGGTGTGACAGTCAATGTTTGCCTGCTGTGTGAACACAACTTTTAGCTCACCTGTACATCACCATGCATCACCACCAAAATGCTTCCTTTTTATCGATAACTCATCGTAAAGCATCACAAGCTGTAGTGTGACCATCGCTTTAGCTTGCTGTGCTCTCAGAGTAACATAGCTCTCTGTAGCCCAAGTGTTTTTGCATCCTGCATTCTCCACCACCAAATATGAACTTCTCAATTGCAGCAGTGATTCTTTAATAGAAAATGGCAGTATAGCACTGAGCACGGACATAAATACCTCCTTCTTCATGTTCACTAAAGGATTCATTGGAAAAAGCTCTTGGCCTCAAAGAAGCATATGGCAGAGTGGCAACATTCTCTGGTTGTTAAAGGAGCAAGCCAACATTCACACTAAAAAAAAAATGTAGCATAGTCTCCAACAAAATAGACAACATTCAGGTTAGCTTGTGCAAGAACAAAGATACTAGCTGCTGTCTCACAGAGGTCACCAAATTACAGAAGAAGCTTAACAACAATTTGGGGGGGGGGACAAATCCAAGAGAAACAATGTGCAACTGTTCAACTTACTAACAGGTGCTGAGGACGACTATCCGAGAGGCTACTTTGGAAACCAGTAGTCAATAACTCCCACACCACTCTGCTGGCGATCGATAGAGCACATGGGATATTTTCTAATAATACTTCAAGACTGCAGACAATGTTTTTCAGGTTTCTACACTATACTGACCAGTAGGCTATTCTGGAGAGCATGAGAAAAGCCAAACCTACTCTCCCTGATGTCACCCAGCTGCAGTTCTTCTCTGACTACAGCCCCGGGATGATGCAGTAAAGGCAGGAATACAAGGAGATTTGACAGAAAGGAATTGACTCGTTCCTTACATACCCAGAGATTTTGAGATTAAATCACAAGAGAATGAGATTATTGTTTAACTTGGCACAAAAGAGACAAAAGAAGCCATGAAACCATCTGTGCTGTGAGGTATGGAAGACAACCCTGGGCAAAGTGTGCACACTCTTCAGGAGGAGATGGAACAGCATTAATAGCTTTGACCAGCCTGTACATTCAATCTAATAGACAAGTTAAATGTCATAATCATTAAGTTTTCTGTTTATTCTTTCATTAGAAAGTTATTTGATGCACTTTTGTATATATTTATATAAGGATCTAATTTGTTTTTGAGTATTGCAGGCCACAGTTCTAATGTAATGGCACAGTTAATTTGTTATTACAAGGAATAAAATATAATGAGTAATGAGATGCAAGTCTGTCAAAAATAAATATTTCATTTCTAAGGTTATTTAACACCCAAATGTCATACTTTATCAAGAATGCAGCTGAAAAGACAGCAGTTTGTTTTGAACAACTTTAATTGTACATGTTCATTTTAGGGTTGGCACGGTCGTGCAGTGGTTAGTACTAGGGGTGCAACGATTAATCGACTTAGCTGACTAAAATCAGGGGTGGACAGTAACTAAGTACATTTACTTGAGTACTGTACTTAAGTACACTTTTTGAGTAGCTCTACTTTACTTGAGTATTTTAAATTTTTTTTTTTTTTTTGGAAACTTATTATTTTAACTTCACTACATTTGAAAGACAAATATTGTACTTTTCACTCCACTACATTTCTATCAAGGTCCTCGTTACTCATTACGATGAAGCAGCTTTGAAAGTGAATGTTTTTTCTTTTCTAAAACGTGGCTGTTTTTTTCACATGTCGCACTGAAACAGACAATCACTAATCACTAGGGTTACGTCACATCCATAAACTGTATAAACTCAAGTTCAGTTATTTCTCAACAGCGTTACTTGAACATGATCAGTTGATGGCGGAACGGAAGGAGGCGGTTCTTTTGGGGAATGCATGCGCTCATGGCTTTACCTCGAACCCACCTTTCAGTTTTCTGAATGGATTGAAGAGTCGTTTCATTTTCAACGTTTGCTTTGTTTGCCGAAAACTCGCCACATCTAAAACTTGCCATCTAACCTGCGGAAGCATATTAAGGGATGTAAACGTTTTATTCCAAGAGAAAGTTTGCAACGAAGTCGTTTGTGCTTTTAGAGCTAGCGAAAACATTGCACACGTAGCTATGCAGTCGGTTAGTCAAATGACTTTCTATGGATTTTCCCACCAAGTTGCCGAAGCCTTGTCCATGGCTAACGTTTACACATAGCTAGTTAACGTGGACACTATTAGTTAGCATGTAAAAATGGATGAATGACGTTAACTTATCTGAAGTCCTTTCGGAAATATGTTTTAGCAAATAAACAGAATGTAGAAATCTTTCTTTTCAAGTAGCGTTAGTGACCCAGTATGATTTCGAGTTTGAAAAGAGTTTGCTAGCATGTCAGGTGGAGTTTCACCGACTAGCTACCTTAACGTTAAAGACGGCACAGCACGCGTTCATTTTGTGACTTCACATTTCTGTCTTTGGTCACAGCATTAGGTTTAGAGTAAGGTACCTCGATGGCACACCTTATTGCTATAATAAACATGTGTAGCTGCTGTGTTTTCTCACAAAGTCATGTTGGAAAAGTTTCCCAACCTGCCAAGTTCAGCGTTATCACAAAATGTGTGACCCTGATATTATAGGTCACATCAGCTGGAAAGTTCAGGACACGTAACACAAGGCAGAACCCGTTTGTGGACTGTTTATGGAACAACTTACAACATTGCTAGACAAGTTTCGAAACGCATCACAAAGATAACAAAAAAATTACCGTATGAGGGCACAAGTCGAGTTGTTTCGGAATCAAAACAGCCACTCGAGTTTTTAAAAATATATATATGTGCTTACTTTTGTAGATAACACTGTCATGCAGTGACTGGAACAAGTTTATGTAACATTCTGATAATGTCTGAGGAAAAGGTGTGATTGTTTACTTTGCAGTTAGCATATTGCTAATCAGTAGTACAAGCGTGGCTTGTCAACAGTATTGTTAAATTCATGTCAATGTATTGTTTCCCCTCATCTATTCCTTTAGAAACAGATACTAACCACAATGTCCTGTTTTTTTTTAATCTTCACAGCAGACATAGCCTCACGATAGTTTCACAGATTCAGCTGACTGTGCAGTTTCCATCATGGTTTTTTTTTAAACTTCCTTTCCTGACGTTCTTTTGGGTAAGGAACTCTTTAAGGTTACTATTACTTTTGGATCAGCTGAGTGATTTTTACTCCAGAGGGCATTCACCTGGATCAATAATTTAAATAAGTGAATAGAAATGTCGTTGATGTGTGTCAGGACATCTTGCACAACAACATAAGAGATAACAGACTCGTAGGTTTTTATTGACGCTGAACAGTAGGACAGTCTCGGTCACTGGCTTTCATTCATCTTCTTTTCTTCATGATGAAGTGAGCCAACAGAAGGCAAAAACCATAATTAAGTTTTTGGGACAGGAAATTAATGAAATGTCTGTCAAATACAAAAAAAAA
The DNA here is from genome assembly GCA_025447875.1 of Notarius cookei. Classification (NCBI taxonomy): domain Eukaryota; kingdom Metazoa; phylum Chordata; class Actinopteri; order Siluriformes; family Ariidae; genus Notarius; species Notarius cookei. The sequence goes on along the minus strand of JAOEHH010000023.1, from coordinate 21,365,443 downwards.
AACCTTGACAGTTTGGAAAAATGAATAAATGAAGGATCAATCATAATCCATATGCAAATATCCTTGCTAAAAGAAGCCCTTGTACACTTCCCTTTCTATAATTAGCTAATTAATTTATCTCCAGGACCATGTAGGGTGTAAGCTAATTAAACAAGCTTTGGCTAACACTGTAATAAAACTAAATTCTCATTAAAATATAATCTAGCCCAAAGTTGAGGTTCCCAAATGTTCCCATGGTCATGGTGACTTCTAACTCAATTGATCACTATTGTTCCTAAAAATCAATGACTGACTACAATTGTTTCAAATGACCAATCACTGATCACCACTGTTCTCGATGACCAATCACTGATCACCATTGTTCTCGATGACCAATCACTGATCACCACTGTTCTCTATGATCAATCATTGATCACCACTGTTTTCGACAATCCCTGATCACCATTGTTCTCAACCACCAATCACTGATTACCATTCTTCTTGAAAATCAATCACTGATTGCATTTGTTCTCTATGACCAATCACTGACCAACACTTTTATCAACGATCACTGATCACCATAGTTCTTGACAACCAATCACTGATCACCATTGTTCTCGACAACTAATCACTGATCACCATTGTTCTCGATAACTAATCACTGACCACCATTGTTCTCGATGACCAGTCACTGATCACCACTGTTCTCTATGACCAAACACTGATCACACTTTTTCTCTATGATCAATCACTGATCACCACTGTTGTTGACAATCACTGATCCTAATTGTTCTCAACCACCAATCACTGATCACCGGTGTTCTTGATAATCAATCACTGATTACAGTTGTTTCAAACGACCAATCACTGACAGCCATTGTTCTCAATGACTGATCACTCATCACCATTGTTCTTGATAATCAATCACTGATTACAATTGTTCTCTATGACCAATCACTGACCAACACTGTTCTCAACAATCACTGATCACCATAGTTCTTGACAACCAATCACTGATCACCATTGTTCTCGACAACCAATCACTGATCACCATTGTTCTCTGTGACCAATCACTGATCACCATTGTTCTCTATGACCAAACACTGATCACCATTGTTCTTTATGACCAAACACTGATCACCATTGTTCTCGATGACCAATCACTGACTGATCACCATTGTTCTCGATGACCAATCACTGATCACCATTGTTCTCTATGACCAAACACTGATCACCATTGTCCTTGACAACCAATCACTGATCACCATTGTTCTCGATGACCAATCACTGATCACCATTTTTCTCTATGATCAATCACTGATCACCACTGTTGTTGACCATCACTGATCCTAATTGTTCTCAACCACCAATCACTGATCACCGGTGTTCTTGATAATCAATCACTGATGACAGTTGTTTCAAATGACCAATCACTGACCGCCATTGTTCTCAACAATGACTGATCACTCATCACCATTGTTCTTGATAATCAATCACTGTCTCTTTAGAAAATTCTCCTTTTTCTGCATATTTTGACACGATGATTTTGAAGCTACAGTGAACGTGCAAATAAGTCGATGACCTCATCCGACACATTATATCTGTCCATATGCATATTCTTTGATTGTTGTCCTACTGCACATTGATTGGTTATTTGTTATTCTTTATTTTAATTATGTTTATTTTCATTCTACTTTTATATTTTGCATTGCATATGCACTTTATATTTTATATTTCGTATTTTATATACATTTCTTTTTATATTAGTAAGCATAGTTTGGTTGGGTAGTTGCAAAATAAGAATTTCATTACCCAACAATAAACCGCTGTGTCTGTTATTGTGTATATGACAAATAAACATCTTGAATCTTGAAACCAGAGCACCCAGCGAAAACCCACACAGACACAGGGGAACATGCAAACTCCAGACAGAAAGGCCCCCGTCGGTCACTGGGCTCGACCCCAGAACCTTCTTGCTGTGAGGCAACAGTGCTAACCACTACATCACCGTATCAATAACATAACCTATTGAATTATGTTGATGCACAGAACCCGCTCCGTGTAGCCTGGTTATGTTGAATTTACAGTGTAGAGTCTGTATGATTAATGTGCCAGGCTAGTTCAGAAGTTTGAGTGGTTTATGAGTATCTATAGTGGTGGTCTGTTTGCCCTGACTACGTTTATTTAACAAGTCAACAACAATTTGTGTTCATGTTGACACCAGTAGTTGCCCTGACATTGTTTAATCCTATTTTTTAATGCTCCACGTAGCCTACGCAGAACCAGCCAGCTGACCAGACCAGAGTCATCCTTTGGCATATTAGTCTCATATCGGGATAAAATAGTGTTTTTGTTTTGCCACACAATATTAATGTCAACATAAATTTGTGTTTTCCAGACACCACAAATGAGCTGTTGCAGTCAACTGAGCCTGGATGCATTGTAGAAAATGGTATTTGTGTGTGTGTGTGTGTGTGTGTGTAGAAGACATATTTATATGATCATAGGATCATAGTCTTGTGAGATGGGCTGTCATCTGGGATTTTGAATGTTGTAATGTAATAATATAGCTTCGAATTTGTCTTTATGGTCCTAAAGGAGAGATATGTGAGTGAGAAATGATATATTTTTATTAAACGGCCTCAGTTTCCTGAGACATTATGGGTGTTGATAATAACTTCATCACAAGGAGACAAAAACTGAAGTGAAGTGCATAAATGTAAAAAGAGCAGTGCAAAAATCAGTAATAAAGATGACATAACCTTTGAATGTCTCATCTCATTATCTCTAGCTGCTTTATCCTGTTCTACAGGGTCGCAGGCAAGCTGGAGCCTATCCCAGCTGA
>JAOEHH010000023.1:21250049-21261492 GCA_025447875.1 Notarius cookei | reverse complement strand
GGATAGACTAGGGATAAAATTAGCTCATGTTTTAAGTCGTTCAAATTCTGTAAAGCTGCTTTGCGACAATGTCTTTTATTAAAAGCGCTATACAAATAAACTTGACTTGACTTGACTTGACTAGTTAAGCGTTTTGCATGTTTAACTGCCCCACACCTTAACTTAAGATTTTTAACCAGATCCTTCATATCCACAGTTACAGGAATCCCATAAATGACCCCTTTACTTCCATGTTCTCCCAATCTCACTACCTTAGCGACTACAGCTTTCCCGATAGCCTGCAACCTTTGAGCTTTCCCGCACTGCTCTTCTGAACCGCATCCAATTAACAAGTTTCCCTCATTTAAGACTCTAGCAAACCTTACTTCCCCAACTTGGTTTTTAATTATTTTTGTAAGTTTTGATGGGTCCAAATGCTTCACTCTGCCTTCCCCTTCAAATCTCACAACTACATTAACCTGTCCTTCACTCTCTGTTCCTTCATTCCTTGTCCTCTTTGCTCCCTTATCTGTCCTCCCTGACATCCAACTACTGCCCTCATCCTCCTCTCCCCACTCACTCATATGTATCTCATCTCCTGCCATTTGCTAAGAGAAAGGAACACCAGTGAGAGAATCGTATACCGGGCCTGTACAGGCCGTCGGCCAACCCCCACACAGACTATTCCCCACTCTAGCCCCACTTAACTTATTACACAAAAGGTTAGGACTGTGTTGGCTTTTATTTATGAGATGATTAAATCCAAACTGTTTCCACTCCTTGGGAGACAAATCCCCACTGTAATTTTTCCTGCCAGGTCCAGCTGAACACTCTACACTCACATAACCCACTCGCTCTGCCTCCCCCCTGCGGAAAACTAGCACAGACAAGCTCCATGGCTCCGGGTTGGCTGACGGAGTGCACATGATAGTGACTGGTGTGTGAGGGGGATTGTGGGAAGTGGAGTCCTGAGTGTTGGGTGAGCCTGGGAGTGTGACACCGATTGGACATTCACAGTGGAATTTATGAACTGCTGAATTTTGATTGGCTGCTGCCAGCCACATTAATATTCAAGTTATCAAAACAATATTTTGAGAAGGGTAAGAAAATAACACTGAGCCACTCCAACAAATTTAAAGTTTTTCTGAATGTCTTTTCACTGAAAAACTATTTTTATTTATGTCTCCTAGTGATCTATTTGTATGAAACTTGTGAATCATCCACAGAATGTCATAAAGACTTAAGTTTTGTGCAAATCAGACAATCCATTGATGAGATACAAGACATCTACTGTACATAGCCATTTTGATTTGCTCATATAATTGAAGCAGATGGATTAATCAAAATTTCTTTAACAGATTATCTTTAACAGCTTAATATCAATGATAACTGAAGATTATCCTGACTATGTTTTGAGGTGATTGGTCCAGCAGTTTCTGACAAGATGTCAAAAATATGCTATTGAGCAAAAGTCACGCAGCTTCCCTGCATGGACCCCTAAAATAGCTGCATGCAGTGTTGAGGTGGCTAAGCAGCTCAGCAAAGAATAGTTGCATTGCAAACTTCATCAAACATTTTGTTAAGGGCATGTCTATATTCACAGCAAGTTTCATGTCAGTTGACGAAAGATTAGCCAAAATGTAAAAGCTCACTTCCTGTTTGGTGACATTGTCATCTAATTCAAATCTCAGAGCAGGAAATGGCAACATGTTCTGATTTCAGGAGATTGAAGTGGTATATTTGACACGCATCACCTCTATCTGCAAATTCCCATAACCAAACCCTCATTATACAGCTGAAATTGCTGTTCTTGCATCCATAGCAAATTTTCCTGGCTCAGATGACTCAATTTTTAGAGTTTTTCTCTCAGGTCAAGAATGTACTGAATTTTATTTTACTTGCAGAAGGTCCCTCCTCCAAATTTTCCCTAATAATGTACAGGATGCCACGAGGCTTGTGACCATACAATAATTCAAATGTGGAGTACAATAATAATAATATAATAAATGAATAATTATAGTAATTCAAAAGCCTCCATGGGGCTGGCTTGTGAAACCTCTTGAATTGCAAATAGGAGGGGTTTCAGCCATCTATCCCAATTTCTAGTGTTGTCCTGCACAAACATATAAGTCATGTTTTTAAGCATCTGATTAAACAGTTCAACCAGCCCATCTGTTTGCAGATGGTACATTCTAGTATGAATCGATTGAATCCCCAACAATTCATACAGTTTGCAAAGAGTGCATGACATAAATGTTGTGCGTTGATTAGTCAGAATCTCTTTTCAGGAGAGGTTCCAGCCATTTATCCCAATTTCTAGTGTCATTCTGCATGAACTTACAAATCATGTTTTTAAGCATCTGATTAAATCATTCGATCAACCCATCTGTTTGCAGATGGTACATGCTAGTATGAATCAATTGAATCCCCAACAATTCATACAGTTTGCAAAGAGTGCATGACATAAAAGTTGTGCCTTGATTAGTCAGGGTCTCTTTTGGGATCAGTTTACTACATCTGGGGGGGGGGTACTGTCATACTCCGCCCTGGACATCCACTCCTGAGATTATGGATCTCTCACGATCCAGATCCGGGACAGGAATTCCTTCTCCCCTGAACTCACTTCCTGGTTTTCACTGCTGTGTATAAATAGGCTGTTCTCAGACTCTGTTTTTGCCAGAATGTCTTGTTTGTTTTCCCTAGCTGTTTCTGTGCCTTAATGCTTTTTCATGTTTTTTTTCTCTCCAGTGTTTTTCTCTTGTGTTTTTTTGCACTAGCTTTTTATATTGTTCTCCTGGTTTCCTGATTCCTGTTCCTTGTTCTTTGATTCTGCATTTGTCTGTGCCTTTGATAGTCTGTTTGTGCCTCGCTTGACCCATTGCTTGTTTCATTGTTTATGATTTCTGCCTACTGTTTTGGACTGTATACCTGACTGCTCCTTTTATAATAAATCTCTTCTGCGCATACATCCACCTCCAACCTTCTCTGACACAATATAAATGTCAATTCTTTGTTTGCTTGTGTACCTATATGCAGTTATACTTATAAAGTCACTTGTACACTATGTTCAGAAACCTTCTTAAAACTCTGTGAGTATGAGGATGAAACTCAGGATACACACAGACGGCACTTTTACTAATCTTAAATCCTGCTCAGATGGTAGCTTCTCACTTCTTGGTATTGAATAATATCTGGAGAACATCAAATTTTCACAACACTATATTACAGCCAGCACTTTATTTTATAGATACAGAAACTAATCACATTGATTAGTTTCACATGAGTTTTAATAACATAAGCAAACAAACCTGCATTTTTACAAGTGCATGTACTCAAAAACAAACATGTATTCTTTCCCTAACTATGAGCCTTGCTCCTAACTCTATGCACTCCTACACCATCATTCACACTTTACAATTTTCAGTATGTTCTTACACACACACACACACACACACACACACAGACTTGTAGACAGTGCCTAATCCTATGAGGCACCTGCTCCTAAAATTAGCTAGATATCAATCTCGGGGTTGGAGACTTGATCAAGTCTAGTTTATTTTTATAGTGCTTTTAACAATAAACATTGTCACAAAGTAGCTTTACAGAAAATTAAAGACATTAAACATGTGCTAATTTTATCCTTAATAAATTTATTTATCCCTGATGAGCAAGCCTGTGGCAATGATGGCAAGGAAAAACTCCCACAGATGACATGAGGAAGAAACCTTGAGAGGAATTAGACTCAAAAGGGAATCCATCCTCATTTGAGTGATAACAGATAGGATGATTATAAATAACTTGCTTCTATAACTGTGTCCTATACAGTCACAAATTATAACTGTGCAACCAGGAAATTCATTATAGTTTTAGCATGAAGTCCGTTTTGTTGATCAACTGTTCATTGACGGAGACAAGAGTGCAAAACTGTTCATGGCAACTGCAGTCCTAAAGTTATGGCAATTGTAATCCTCAGCCATCGTAGTAAAACTGTAAGTGTCCAGGGCTATCTTTCAAGTGCATCTTTTGACTGTCCATATGGGGCCGTCCTCCATAGGAGCAATGTGATGAGACTCCAGTCAGGAGAAATAAAGGTTCATAAGCTATTTAGGAACAAAGTGATTCATAGGTTTAGGGACATCAGTATGGATCAGGCAGGTCCAAAGAGCAGAAGAAATCAGCATCACTGGCGTCTCAGGATTGACATGTAACTTGACAGAGATAGACTAACTGAGTGATAGATGGGGGGAATGAGGTCACTTAACCTATCACAGGATACTGGTCAGGCATTACAATACTTTCATCTCCGGGATGTTTCGACATAGTCCCTATCTAAAAGGAGGGTAACTGCTCTCTGGGATTTAGACCTAGTGTATATCCTGGTACAATGGGCCTCTTGCCTATGGATGGAACAAAGTCCCTAAACCTATGAATCACTTTGTTCCTAAATAGCTTATGAACCTTTATTTCTGTTCCTAACTGTCCCTAACACACACAACCACCCGGGAATTTTCCCTCTCTTTCTCTTCTTCTTCTTCTCTCATATCTTAATCATTATCGTCTAACTTCATCATTATCACAATCATTACTCTCAATTAGCCTCTACAACCTTATTTAGGATGGTCAGTTCATCAATGTGGAAAAGTGCTCAATTGTGTGACTGCTGTATGGGAGAAGGGAGGAGAGCTGAGATCTTCTTATAAGCACTTCGCTGAACTGTTTCACCAAGTGTTTGACCACAGTCCTGAAAAGGGTGGAGGATGGTGCATGGTTACTCACAGTTAAACAGAGAGAAAATGAGTTGCCAAGTATGCATTTGAATTTTGCATGCTTGAAGCAGCTGGAATGAGGAGGCTCTCAAAGCAGCATTTTGCCAAGGTCTCGACCCCAAAATCCTCAACAAATTAGCCTGTCAAAATAATCAAACCTCCTTGAACTCCCTCATTGATATATCCATTCAACTTGACAATCTGTTCAAAAATCAACTGTCACTGCAAAACCCCATGCATCACCCACCTGTCATGGAAGACCTAGAACCATTGGACATCTCATGCACCTAATTGGCTCACTCTGAACATGAACAAAGGCACAGAGAGGGGCTCTGCTTCTATTGTGGGGACTACACACACCATATGTCAAGCTCCCCTTCTCGTCTGAGAGGCTCCTAGGCTTCTGCAACAGCTGAGAGAGCCCCAAACACCTCAAGCCCTCTCTTGGTGAGTCTGTCTATGTCTTTATCTTTTAAATCATTTAAGCTTGACATGCAGATAAGGCTCTCAGAATCAGTCCATATTCTTTCAATCCTGATAGATTCCAGAGCTGCTGGGAACTTCATGGAAAGTGAAACAGCACAGAGAATCCAAACACCCATGCAACCACTTCAACGTATCAAGATCATGAGTAATGGGCCCATTGGAAAAGGTATTGTCACATCACACACTAAATCCCTCATGCTCATTCCTAGTTATCAGAACCAAGAACCATCCCATCATTTTGGGGTTTCCATGGCTACAACAGCATGATTCACAGATCTCATGGCAGGACAGAGAAATACTATAGTGGCCCATATCTTGCATCCAACATCTTCCCAAGCTTACTGTAGCTTTTGCCTCGGTGGAAAGCCCTGAGGTCACCAACACTGTCCACATTCCTGAATATTTCCAGGCACAGATAAATGTCTTCAGTAATGGTAAAACCAGTGGGTTCACTTCTCAGCAACCCTATGATTGTGCCATAGAGCTCCTTCCTGGCACCATGCCTCCTCACTGCTGAATTGACCCACTTTCCATCTCTGAGCAGAAGGCTATGGAGGATTATATACAGGAGGTTCTACAATGGGGGACATCTGCCCCTCCTTGTTGCCTGCATCTGCTGGTTTCTTTTTTGTGGAGAAGAAAGGAGTAGGCATTAGGCCATGCAATGACTATAGAGGACTCAATCAGATCACAGTGAAATACCCTTATCCCCTGCCTTTCATTCACTTGGCTCTTGAACAACACAGATCAGCTGAAGTGTTTACCAAAATTGACCGATGCAGTGCTCATAATCTGGTGCACATCTGTAAGGGCAATGAGTGGAAGACAACATTTAACACCACCTCTAGTCACTACAAATGCTGCATAATGCCATAAGGGCTATCTTGCACTCCAACTGTCATCCAGCGCTTGATCAATGACATTCTAGTATGTCCCTGGGATGGGTGCAACACTGAAGCATAGGCAGGCAGGAAATGATGTTCAACACAGTCCTTTTTATTGTTAGCTTTGCTTTTCAGCTCAACGTTATGTCTTATCACACACATACACTCACAAGCTCTGGCTGGGAGACAGCCAGAGCTTCACTCTCCCTCTCCTTTTCACCGCTCTGTCATCACTGTGGAAGGGAAACACACACAACATTAATTGACAACTGGTGTGATCACTTTGCCACTCACCTTCTCTGGCCCTGTCCTCCATTCACAAACTGACACTTGACCATGCCCCCATTGCCACAGACATATTGAGACATGTGCTTGGAAGATTTGTCATCACCTACATAAAAAATGTCTTAATCTATTCTCCTACCCAAGTACACCATGTGCACCACGTAAAAAGGCCCTGTCTCAACTTCTGGAGAACCATTTATTTGTCAAAACAGAGAAATGAAAATTTCATGTCTCCCAGATGGCATTCCTGGGAAATAACATCAATGCTGAGGGAGTGACCATGGATGAGAACAAGGTCTCAGCAGTAACTACATGGCCAACTCCCAACACAGTAAAGAAGTTTCAGAATTTCTTAGGATTTGCCAACTTCTACAGATAATTTATCAGAGGATTCAGTTCCATCATCATCACACTCACTGCTCTGCTCAGGAAGGGGCAACCTATACTTTTACCATCTTCACTGACCACAAGAATCTGGAGTACCTCAAATTTGCCAAAAGATTACTGTAAATCCTCACCAAGCCCACTGGGCCCTCTTCTTCACATGGTTCCAGTTCACCATAGCTACAGACCTGTAGCCCTCAAAGAATGCCAAGGCTGACTCTCTATCCCATATCTACCCAGCCACAGTTCCAGTTCAAGATCCAGAACCCATCATTCCTCCATCCTGCTTTGTTAATGTCTGACCTGGGAGATAGACAGAGAACTGGCTCAAACTTTGTCGTATCACATTCCTGCCAACCTCACCTATGTCTCTCCATGTGTCTGAGGTCAGCTGATCACTTGGGCAAACACCACTCTTGCATCTGGGCATCCTGGCAGTCAACATACCTACAAAACTACTGAAGACCAAATACTGGTGGCCATACATGTTAAAGGACATCAACAAGTACAGTTCCTCATGCTTGGCATATGCACAGGCTAAAGTGCCCTGGGAGTTTCCAGAAGGTAAACTCATGCCACACCACAATGTCCCTGGTCCCATGTTGCCATTGACTTCATTACTGATCTATACATATCTCAGGGCAACACTGTAATCATGGTTATCATCGACCATTTCTTGAAATCTTTAAGGCTCATCCTTCTTCTGGCCTCTCCACAGCATTAGAAATGGCAAAATTAGTTTTCTCCCATGTCTTCTGTTATTTTGGCATCCCTGAAGACAGATAGTGATTGGGGTCTCCAGTTTATTTCATGAGTCTGGGCCAAGTTCAAAAATGGGAGTTTCTGTGAGTGTTAATTCTGGTTACTACACTCAGTCTAATGGTCAAGTGGAAAGGGTGAATCAAGAGATTGGGTGTTTCCTCAAGGCATTCTGTGCAGAGGACCAGAGAGACTGGGTGCAATTCCTGCCATGGACTGAATATGCCCAAAACTCCCTGCAGCACTCAACTTGTGCCCTTCCAGTTTTACAGTATATTCAGCTACCAACTTCCCCTCTTCCCATGGGATGACTCTCTCACTGACATACCCACCATCGACAAGTGATTCAAGCATAGCAAACAGGTGTGAGAGAGTATCCACCAGTGCTGAGAGCAAGTATTGCAAAAATACAAGCACTGACTGTCATAGAAGGGAGACCACCCAATATAACCCTAGTGACAGAGTGTGATTATCAACCAAAGACATCAGGAAGCCTCAATCTTGTAAAAAAAAAGTACATTGACCCCTTTAAAATTCTGCAATACATTAACAATGTCACTCACAAGTTGGACCTGCCCCAACATAGTAGACTCTCACCCATGTCCACATATCATAACTGAAACCTCCCATCCCTGGTCCCTTAGGCACCAATTTTCCCTCCACTTCACCTCCTGCACCTTTCACTCTTGATGGCCAATTGATGGCCAATTGTTAATGACATCCTCGACTCTCACTGCAAAGGAGGCAAACTTGAATTCCTAGTAGACTGAGAGGGCTATGGTCCTCAGGAGCACTGCTGGATCCCAGCCAAGGACATCTTAAACCTACTCCTTTGCCAAAATTTTCACATCAAGAATGCTGATAGGCTACAGGGCCACACAAGAAAAAGTATTGACATGAGCTCCTTGGGGGTGGAGTTATGTCTGCACCTGCTTGCACTCAGGACTCCACTTCCCAGAATTCATAGCAGCCTTCAAATATGACCACCATAAACTAGAAAAACCATCCTGCACCTCACCACTCACAGTCTCCCAAATTCTAATCATCTGCACCTGTTCACAATTACAGCTCAAGTATAAAACAACTTTCAGTTTCACAGTTATTTTGTGAAGTAAATGCTCAATGTTCCTATCCCTGACTTTACCAAGCCAAGAAATGAATCAACAATAATATCAGAACAACAGGAATAAGCATAGAAACATATGCTGTCCATTTTCCGAAAACTCCATACAACCACCTCCAGTTATAGTCTCCATGCTCATCCAAACACAACTGGTTTGGATGAGCTATATCATCTGGTTGGTATGCTATATCTCTCATTTGGCCGATGGCTTGAGTGATGTTGCCATGCTCTCCGTCGTTGGCCAGAAAGTATGTGCAGCACTCATCTCCTATCATTGCACATACACCACTCTCTTTGGCCAGGAGAATGTCCAGAGCCAGTCTGTTCTGGGTTGTCATAAGTTGCACTGTGGATTATTCTTCCTGCACCCCTTCTAGGGCCAGCACTGTCTCATTTATGAACATGGCAAGATGGTAGTGGGTTACTTCTAGCTGGTTCCAGACCTGGGTCAAACTGTATTGAGGGAAGGCTGCATGAAGGAATTTTTCCCACTTAGGCTCTAAGTGATGTTCAGGTGAGGGGCACTCGTTATCTTGGACTAACCTTCTGTGTGATTGGGTCTGCTTAGGTGTCATCCCTACTTAAACTGTTGTAGGTGTTAGTAGTTGAGTAAAGGCACAGACACCTGTCCAGTCGTTGGGGAGGTAATAGTAGGCCTGGCTTCCACATATCCAGTACCAGTCTGGGAGGTATCCCATGCTGAATTGGTGGAAGATACTCCCTGGATGTAACAGGGTGCAATTGCTCTGGTGACATTTGCATGTTTTTTTTATAGGCACCAAACATGATCTGGCAGAGTGAGCTTGGGATTTTCCCTAGTGGGATGCCACTGTCTTCACTGTGCACACACACCAAGTATTGTTTTCTTGGAGAGTTCATGATGATGTTGGCATCCCATTCCCCAGAAAAAGCTCCTATTCAGCTTGTATAATAATAATAATAATAATAATAATGTTCAATTTACATAGCGCCTTTCTAAAAACCCAAGGTCGCTTTACAATTATAGACAGGAAAAAAAAAGTCCACCAAATAGGGGCCAGGATGTAATTCCAGTGGTGTAGCAGCCACAGTCCCACCAAAAGATGCACGAAAACAAGTCCCACATCTCCAGCATAGCCGCCGTGATGCTGCCAGCAACATCGCTCGAACACCATGCCATGGATCCACAAAGCAAGCACAGAAGCACCGCCATGCAGAGTGCTGGTATGTCCCAAACCACCTGCACAGCCGCCGTGATGCCACCAAGCAACATTGCCTGGAACACCACGCCAAACACTGCTGCACAGAGCGCTGGACAACCACAATGTCAAAATGAGCAACAAGCTCACTGCAGTCCATAGCTGGGAGCACAGGCATCACCCACAGTGAACCAAGGCCTGGAGGGAACCGACACCCAAAACTGGGTCCGGAGCTACACCACAACCAGTGGACAAAAACACTCAAACATCAAACAAAGAAAAAAAAATTATTAAAAAAGGAGAAAAAATAAATAAAAAAGCTCCAGTGAGAAGCGGCAGCCAGTATGCGCGTGATGTACTCTCAACCAGAAATGGGGAAAAAAAATGGCTGAAACTCCCTTAAATAAGGCACCTAACCCCCAACTGCTTCTCAGGCTGCTCTGGGTATGTTGTATGTTGCTCTGGATAAGAGCGTCTGCTAAATGGCATTAAAGTCGAAGGTCTTTTGATTTCATAAAATTGGTGAAATTTAGTTCCCTCTGAAATGTGGTCATTGTGATATATGAGCGTAAGTCAAAAAGTTCTAAGACAGATGTTATAATTTCAAAAGGTGTGAAAGACATCCCCCAGAATTCTATAAAGAAGGAATTCTCCGATGGAAACACTGCTTGCAGAAGTGTTTAGACTTAAATGGAGGATATGTAGAGAAATAGCTTTGTTATTTTCAGAAATAAAGATTTTCTTTTTTTATTTGTCTTAGAACTTTTTGACTTACCCTCATACAGTATGTTAGATTTAGGAATAAATGGTGATTGCACAAAATTGGCTAGTTACATTTTGGAACTTGTAGCTAACTTACAAGACATTGTAGTACTTAAAAATATTAACTAGAAGGGCACTCGATAGAGTGCATACCTCTGCCAGGCCGCATATTATCAACATCAAAATCAAATCACTTGAAGCTAGGATAATACACCAAATTTCATCCAAATCCGTACACTACTTTTTGAGTTATGTTGGGGACAGACAAAAAAAATCCCTGGATCTACATACATATCCAGATATGCATCAACATCTAATCAATAGTTCCTTGGCCCATGACTCATCTTTCCTTAAAATTTCCTCAAAATCTGTTCACTACTTTTTGAGTTACACTGGGAACAGACAACCAACCAAACAAACGAAGGTGAAAACATAGTAAGCTTACCCTTAAGGGATCGCTAACCCTAATCACATATGTTCATTATTTATTTGAAACATCTTCTATACATCAGTGCCAATGATTTTGCAATACTATAACCTCAGCTTTGAAACCAAAGCTTTCGGCTTTGAAAAACTGTTTTTAGGCGCACTGTGATTGGCTGTTATTACAGATAGGGATCCCTCAGAGTTCACCATGTTTCCTGTATTGCTCTGAGTGATGCCAGCCAATCTCAGGCGCCTGGGAACTTGGACAGAACAGAACAGTTAGCACGTTTCTCTAAGTGTTAACTTAGCTTGGGGAAGCCATGGCCTAAAGGTTAGAGAAGCAGCTTTGGGACCAAAAGGTTGCTGGTTTGATTCCCTGGACTAGCAGGAATGGCTGAAGTGCCCTTGAGC
>JAOEHH010000023.1:21119076-21134516 GCA_025447875.1 Notarius cookei | reverse complement strand
TGTTCACACACACACACACACACACACACACACACACACACACACACACACACACACACACACACACACTTTATTTTACTTATTTTCTTAGCTTTTCATCTTTACTCACTCACACACAGTCACACGTGCAACACACACACACACACACACACACACACACACACACACACGTGTTCTGGTCAGTAGAGCGCCCCTCTCTCTGCTCTCTCCCTCTTTTTCTATCCTCTGTCACTGCAACACAGACACATAACATTAATTAACCACAGGTGCATTGACTTTGCCATTCCCCTTCAATGGCCATTCACAAACTGACGCTAGGCCATGCCCCCGCTGCCACATATCCCGACCACCCAACTCAGACAGGGGAGCTGTCTGATCTGCAGCTGACGCCACCCCCCCACCCCCATGGGCCAGGAGGTCTGCCACTATCATCTGCGCCCCCAGTCTGTGGACCGCCTCAAATTTAAATGGCTGGAGGGCGAGATATCAATGGGTGATCTGCACACTGGCATCTTTCATGCAGTGGAGCCACTGGAAGGGCGTGTGGCCCAAACAGAGGGTGAAAGTGTGCCCCAGCAGATAGTACTGGAGGGTGAGGACCTCCCACTTGATGGCCAAGCACTCTTTCTCAATGGTGCTGTACTTACTCTCGCACATTGAGAGCTTGTGGCTGATGTACAGCATGGGGCATTCCTCGCCCTCCACCTTCTGGGGAAAAAATGGCCCCCAGCCCTCTGTCCAATGCGTCCGTCTGCAAAATAAAGGGGGGAAAGAAGTCAGGGGAGTGTAAGAGTGGCCCCCCACATAGTGCAGCCTTTACCCTGGTGAAAGCCTGCTAGCACTGCTCTGTCCACTGGATCGCATCTGGTGCTCCCTTTTTAGTGAGATCAGTTAGCAGGCTGGTGACATCCGAATAATTAGATATGAACCTATGATTGTAGCCAGCCATCCCCAGGAACTGTCTCACCCCCTTTTTGGTCTCAGGCCTCGGGCAGGCCGCACTTGCTGCTGTCTTGTCAATTTGAGGACACACCTGCCCATGACCCAAGTGGAAACCCAAATGCTGTACTTCCACCCACCCAATTACACACTTTTTCGGGTTGGCTGTGCGACCCACCCACCTCAGTGACTCTAGTATGGCCCTAAGGTGTTCTATGTGCTGTGGTCAGTCACTGCTGTATATGATTATATCATATAAGTAGGCTGCCACAGAGTTGGCATGGGGGCAGAGGATCTTGTCCATGAGCTGTTGAAACATAGCAGGAGCCCCAAACAACCCAAAAGGAAGCATAACAAACTGGTGTAATCCAAATGGTGTTGAAAAAAGCCGTTTTCTCTTGGGATAGAGGAGTCAAGGGGATCTGCCAATATCCCTTCAGCAAATCCAGTGTCAAATAAAAGCAAACTGCACCTAACCAATTGAGCAACTCATCAATGTGAGGCATTGGGTACGCGTCAAATTTAGACACCGCATTGAATTTTCTATAGTCCACAGAGAACCGGACTGACCCATCGGCCTTGGGTACCAGGACCACTGGGCTGCTCCAGTCACTGTGTGACTCCTTGATTATGCCCATATCGAGCATGGCCTTGAGTTCGTCCTGAACCACCTTTTTTGTGTTCAGGTAAGCGGTAAGGGCGGCTATGCACCACCACCCCTGGGGGCATTTCCATGTGGTGTTCTATGAGGTGGGTGCAGCCGGGAAGGGGTGAAAGCATGTCAGAAAATTCCTCCTGCAACTTGGCTACTTCTGTGAGTTGGGCTGGTGAGAGGTAGTCTCCACAAGGGACCGGAGTGGTTCGGGTTGTGGTTTTGGTTGTTTTTACCTCCAGCCCCAGCTCTGCCTTCTGTGGAACTACCGAAGCCAATGCCACAGGGACCCCCTCATTCCAACGCTTTAATAGGTTGAGGTGGTATATTTGTAGAGCCCGCCCTTACCCGTTCACCTCACCTCATCATCAACATCCCTGACTCACCGTGTGACCTTGATGGGCCCTTGCCACTTGGTGACTAATTTGGAACTCAACATGGGCAATAACACAAGTACTTTGTCTCCCGGAGTGAACTCTCGAAGGTGCGTGCCCCTGTTGTACAGCTGGGCTTGATGTTCTTGTGACTGCCACAAATTCTCTTGGGTTAAGTGCATGAGGGTGTGGATCGAGAACATATTGAATTTCGTTTTTACTAGGTGAAGGTCTCTCCTCCCAATTTTCCTGCAGTGTGTCCAAGATGCCACACTACTTTTGCCCATATAATACTTCAAACGGGGAAAATCCCATAGAGGCTTGTGGGACCGCTTGTACTGCAAATAACAGGGGCTTGAGCCATCTGTCCCAATTACATGCATCTTCACTTCCAAACTTCTGAATTAGATTTTTAAGATTTTGATTAAACCTCTCTACCAAACCATCCGGTTGTGGGTGATAAATGCTGGTGTGGATAGATTTAATTCCCAACAATCCATACAGCTCGTGTAGTGTACATGACATAAACAAAGTGCCTTGGGCTGTCAGGATTTCTTTCAGAATCCCAACCCAGGAGATGATACGGAGGAGCACTTCCACAATACTGCATGCTGAGATATTGCAGAAAGACATCGCTTCTGGACATCACATTGCATAGTCCACCAGATCTAAAATAAAGTGAAATCCTCTTGCTGACCAATCTAATGGCCCAATGAGATCCATACCAATTCTTTCGAAGGGGGTCTCAATTAGGAGAGGGCACAAAGACACTTTTGGAGTGGCTGCAGGATTTACTAATTGGCATTCGCAGCATGCCACACACCACCAATGAACATCCCCACGAATCCCTGGCCAATAGAACTGGGCCATTATTCAGGCTAATGTTTTATCCTGCCCTAAGTGTCCGGCCATGGGATTAAAGTGAGCCGCATGGAATACAAGTTCCCTACGGCTCTTAGGGATTAACAACTGGGTTATTTGTTCACCGGTTTGAGTGTCCTGTGTCACTCGATACAGTCTATCTTTAATAATTGCAAAGTATGGGGAGACGGGTGCCGCATTTGGCTGGAGAGTTTGATCATCAATTACTCTTACTTGGTCAAATGCATGCCGCAGAGTCTCGTCTCGTGACTGCTTTAAAGGGAAATCCTCGAGGGAATCCCTGAGAGCAGGAGGAGGGGTGGGCTGCTCCTCACTCCTCATATCGTCCTGATGCAGTGATGATGTGGACAGCTCTGTGACAGCTTCTCCAGTCAATGCCACACTGGGATCCCCCCATGACATTTTACGGCAGGACCCACTCCCTACTATGTATTCCATTAAGGTTTGAAACCCTGGCTAATCAGTTCCAAAAATCAGCGAGTGGGTGAGACGAGGATTATCTGCCACCTTAAACCTGTGCTTTTGGCCCCGAAATAGAATATGGACCGACACTAGAGGATAATTGTGAACATCCCCTTGCACACACAACAACTTCACTGCTTGTGCTCTCCCCAGTGCCTCATCTTGCACCAGGCTTTGGTTAATTGAGGTCTGATTATAACCAGAATCCATCAATGCATGATATGTATCTCTTTGAACGCTTACCGGTATGCGATATGTTCCAGCCCAATCGGGGTTGGTCTCTGGTGCATCAGGGATGTGAATTACAGCTCCCACCTCTGTTGCAGAGCCCTGACTCAGGAGATGCTCCGGCTCCCCGCCGCACCAGCGCACTGGCCCCGGCTTTCCCTCTGCACCAGCGTTATGGGGGTCACTCACCTGAGGGAGAGAAGACACAGACACGGAATAGGGAGATGGGAGGACACTGTGGGTGTGATGGACTGACTGGGGAGAAGCTGGCCACTGCCTTCGCAGTGGGGGAATGGGATGGAGAAGAGGAGGGGGGAAGGAGAGAGAGAAAGGAAACAAGGAAAGGCACCTCATTCACCTGTTATCGGAACCACCTCCAGATGGCCCTCAGCCAACTCAATGGCTCGTTCTACTGACGCCAGGTGATGACACTGGACCCATTCCGCCATTCCTTCCAGAAGTCGAGAGGTGAACTGTTCCAGTGCCACCAGATCAATGATCCCGTCGGCGTCGCGGTCTTCCGTCCTCAGCCACTGCCGGCAGGCATCCTGGAGTTGCTGGCCGAATGCGAATGGCCAGCTGACCTCCAATGTCAGCGTCTGGAAGCACTGGCAATGTTGTTCTGGGGAACGGCCAACATGCCGACATGATGGCTTTCTTCAGGTCGGCGTACATGAGCTGGCTGTCAGCAGGGAGCTGCAATGCTGCGAGTTGCACCTTGCCAGTCAGAAGCGGGAGGAGGTGCGCCACATGCTGCTCAAGTTGCCACCCCCACATTTCGGCCGCTTGCTCGAAGAGAGTGAGGAAAGCTTCCGGATCATCCTGCGGGCCCATCTTTGTGAGGGTGACATGAGGAGGGTCTGCTGTGGTGACAGTCGAAGTCCCTGCCGACATGAATAGATGCCGGAACGCCTGGCAATCTTCCTGCTGGGCCAAAATGAAGGCTTCAAAGTGTTGCTCTTGCTCCTTCCGGAGGGCGGTCAGTGCTTGATGCTGGTTCTGCTGGGCAGTAGCGTGGGCATGGATGAGCTCTTTAAATGGGGAGGACTCCATCTGATGGTTCTCTTCTATACTCTCAGGTTTTGGCACCACTGTAGCAGTCCCTGATGTGGGTGGAGAACAGAAGCACGGCAGGCGGGAGTTGATGTTCACACACACACACACACACACACACACACACACACACACTTACACTTTATTTTACTTATTTTCTTAGCTTTTCAGCTTTACTCACTCACACACAGTCACACACATGTTCTGGTTGGGAAAGCTCCCCTCTTTCTGCCCTCTCCCTCCTTTTCTATCCTCTGTCACTGCAACACAGACACACAACATTAATTAACCACAGGTGCATTGACTTTGCCACTCACCTTCCCCGGCCCTGCCCTCCGTTCATAAACTGATGCTAGGCCATGCCCCTGCTGCCACAAAATGGTTAAAACATTTCAGTCTTGTTTTGTTATGACCTGATTTTCCTTTAGTGTGGTCTGGAGCACCAAAGCTGAGAAATGTTATGATGATGTGGGACGAGTGCTGTGGAAGTGCCCCAGCATTTTGCTGCACTGCTGACTCATTTATCAGGATGCTACGCAGGCGTTTCATTCACAAAGTGAAAGCCAAGTTGCCAGGCCAGGCTGATACAGGTTTCTATTCTATTCTATTTTATTCTATTCCATGGTGTTGATTTCAAATTAATTCTCCAACATCTTTCTCCCAGTCTTTGCTCAGTTGTTGCAGCAGGTCCAGTCAAGCTCAATGATGGTTCCACTAACAGTGTGCACAACAGATCTAGTGACTTTGTTTCAATTACATGTCTACCTCAGCTGTTGTAAGGTCACCAACTTTGAGGAACACATCTTTCACATGTCCAGAGAAGGTAAGTTCAAAGTGTAGTTTAACACCAAATAGTTTCTAACTAGAAAGATAACTTTTGGTGTGCTTTTGGAGAAACAAGATGTACAGTAACAAAATTATGTGCTGAACAACCAAATTGAACTTTCACTGAAGTCCAAACCTTATGTCTTAGAATTATGGTATTGTTAATGCTAAGGCCCAGGGGGAATAAAGCATAAAAAATAATAATAAAAAAAAAAAATAATAAAGAAAGAAAGAACGAAAGAAAGAACCCTAAAAAAATTAGGGTAGGATGGTCAGTTTTGTTTTTGTTTTTTTTTCCCCAAATTTTTACTTTCTTTCAGAACCATATTAAATTGGTATGTACAAACAATTTGGTGTTACTAAATTGAGTTGTGATGCAAGAAATTTTCTTATAATTATATGCATGAGTGTGGTATGTTTCTGATTTTTTTTAATCAGTTTTTATATGGCTATGACTGAAAAGTTTTTCATTCAGGTGAAGTGGACATTAAATATTGCATGTGTTTTTGTTATGTTTGTCACCATTTTGCCAAGTTGGTTTTCCACTAGAATCATATTGAACTCCTGTATGCCATCACTATAATCACATGGTACTTCAAATATGGCTATGCCCATACCTGCGATCGTTTCTGAGCAGTGGTAAAAGTTTTCTATCATTTGCAATGCATGAAACTCTTTAAAAAATGACTGCTTATATTTTTTTCAACACTTCAGAAATTTCAGGGTTGGGCATATTTATTCAGGGTCAGGCAGGCAACTGGAAACAAACTTTTTTTTGAGAGGCCTAATGTTAAGTACCTAAACAGCAGTAACAGCAATCTGTTTAGCAAAGTGTGATGTTTGACTTCATTTGCAAGTTTAACACTGTTGTTATACAAGTATTTTTTAAAACAACTGCTAACATTGTGTGCACAAAGCACTTTACTAGTACATTGGAATATTGCAAGTCTAAAATCATCTATGCACCTTCTGTGTTTAAGACTACACTAAGCTGGGAAATTTTGCTAGGTTGGTGAAAACTCTATGTGCCAAGTTACTCTGAATTTGGTTAACATTATTTTTTATGAACATGAACAAAAAGGGGGGTCTATCAACTGCAAGTGGTATAGACAGACATGACACACCAGTCATTTCTATTTTAAACTATTACAGAAATTGGCACGAAACTACAGTTGAAGTTTAACAGATTTGCACAATAATTTAAATTGCAATTTAGCAATGTAACAAGGGCCAAGGAAGAACCCATTAAATTTTGAAGTGTATCCATGTCACAGGGCAGATCCACAAATTTTTCACTTTTGCTAATGTTGCAAGATACAGCATCTTGGATGTCTGTGCTCAGCAATGTTATACAACTTAAAATCCAGGAGGTGACAGTAACATTCCATAGTGGCAAAACAGCTACAATGACTCCATATCCAGTGTTGAGTAATAGCAATGCTACAAATAGTGGCATTACTAGTTTAACTACATTTCTCAGTAGCATAGTGGTAATGTTGCTATTTTCTGAATCAAATAGCTTTTCAGTATTGAAGCTCCTTTATTGACCAAGTAGTATGGTAGCACCCACACAAGCTACATTTTCGAAAAGTACTTCTCAAGCTCAAGCACTGCTAATCTTTCTGCTGCTGTCCGAAATAAAATTAAGGATCAGTATGTGACACCACCACCATACATGAACTTATATGTGTAGCCACATATGCACTTCTGTATGACAGTGGCATCACATACCAGTCTTTGGGCTGATGCCTATGATATGGATATAAGGGAATACAGATATACAGTACAAGCTCGAGTTTACTTGATGGAAAGATGGCAGAGGGAACCTGTAATGCTGAGGTCAGAGAGGAACTGATCCAGAAGGCATTGCCATGGCTGTACCTAGAGAAATAGTTTAGCTGAAACTACAGAGAAAAATTATGTGTTCCAGTGCTCACAAACACACGTCTTCTTTGAGCTGTTCAAGCATGTCGCAGAGGCGAGCTCGTGGCCAATCTCACAGTGGGCAGCTTGACTACTGCCTCTCCTGCTTGTGGCTCAACAGCTCCCGGCCACCACCATGCTGGAGTACCCCCTCCTGAAGCGAGCCATCCTACAGCAGGTTGGCTGTGGCCCAGAAGAGCAGCGCTAGCGATTCTGCTGACTGGCTTACGGTGAACTGGGCCAGCCATTCATGTTCTCCCAACAGCTCCAAGAAGCCTACTGACAGTGCTTTCTGGCCAGTGAGAGCAACATTGAAACCATCATTGAGTGAGTGACACTGGAGCAGTTTGTTGCTCAGCTGCTGAGCAGGATGTCAGCATGGGTCCAGTGTCACCGAACAATGTTGCTGGAGGAAGCAGTCCAACTGGCTGAGGATCATCTAATGGCATATCTGGAAGCAGGCTCTGTTACAACTCCCTCTCTTTCTCAATCACTTTCACTTTCTCCTTCCCCCTCTCCTCACCCCTCCCCTATCCCAGCCCCATGGAAAGTGGGGCCAACTCCCCCAAAATCTGCTCCCCACACCCATGTCTAGCCTCATGTCTCCACTTTCCCTTCTCCTTCTGTGTCTGTGCCACCATTAACCCCCTCTCTCTCTCCACAGATGAACTCATCCATACCCACCAGAACCGAGAGCAAGCTCAGGCAGGTCTGCAGGTGCAAAGGGAAGGCAGGGAATCAGTGCCTCCGCAAGGAGGCGGGGCTACTGATTCGTGTTCCCGATGCACCTCACGCTTCCCCTGATCAAGTGGGGGCATACAGGCTAGCTGTGAGTATTCAAGGGGGTACACATCAGGCTTTGGCGGATTCAGGTTGTAATCAGATCTCCATGCATCAAAGCCTGACTTAATGTGGGGCACTGGGAAATGCACATTTGGTGAAGGTTAAGTGTGTGCATGGTGATAGACACAAATATCCACTGATGCCCATCACTATCCATGTCTGGGGAGAAAAACATAGCATAGAGACCATAGTTAGTCCGAGTCTCACTCACCCACTGATCCTGGGAACCGATTGGCCGGCGTTTAAAACATTAATAAAACAAATAGTAGTGGGTGAGTCCTACAGTAACACATCACGGGGGGATCCCGCTGCAACGTTGACTGGGGAGGCGGTCCCAGGGCCGTCTGTGTCAGCTCTGCATCATGATGACGCAGAGAGTGGGGAGAGCCTTCCTCCCTCTCTGGGAAATCCCTTAGGGGACTTCCCATTGGAGCAGGCATGTGCTGAGTCTCTGAGACACGCTTTTGACCAAGTGAAAGTAATTGATGACCAAATCCTCCTTCCCACACTTTTCTATTATTAAGGATAGGCTGTTTTAATTGATGCAGGACACTCAAACTAAAGAAAAGATAACACAATTGTTGATCCCAAAGAGCCGCAGGGAACTTTTATTCCATGTGGCTCATCATAATGCTATGGCTGGGCATTTGGGGAAGAATAAAACACTAAATCATCTCATGGCCCATTTCTATTGGCCAGGGATTCGCACTGATGTTTGCAGGTGGTGTGCAGCATGTCGTAAATGCCAGCTGGTAAATCAAGTGGCCACACCAAAAGCACCATTACGCCCATTGCCACTGATAGAGATCCCCTTCAAAAAAATTGCTATGGATCTCATCGGGCCATTAGATTGATCTGCACATGGGTATTGCTTTGTATTAGTCATTGTGGATTATGCAACGTGATACCCAGAAGCAGTGCCTCTCCACAATATCTCAGTATGCAGTGTTGCGGAGGCACTCTTCCGCATTATCTCCTGAGTCAGGATTCTGAAAGAAATCCTGACTGATCAAGGCACTATGTTTATGTCATACACACTGCACAAATTATATGAATTTTTAGGGATTAAATCAATTCATACTAGTGTTTATCATCTACAAATGGATGGGCTGGTTGAACCATTTAACTAAACACTTAAGAACATGATTCGTAAGTTCGTTCATGGGGATGCTAAAAATTGGGACAGGTGGCTTGACCCTCTGTTGTTTGCAGTGTGCAAGGTCCCACAAGCCTCCACCAGGTTTTATCCTTTTGAATTGCTGTATGGGCGCAAGCCCTGTGGTATCTTAGACATCATTAAAGAAAATTGGGAGGAGGGACCTTCTTAAAGTAAAAATGAAATTCAGTATGTTCTTGACCTGAGAGCAAAAGTCCATGCACTGAGTCACATAACCCAGGAGAATTTGCTACAGGCTCAAGAACGTCAAGCTTGCCTGTACAAGAGAGGGACACAGCTAAGGTAATTTGCGCTGGGAGGTAAGGTCCTCATTTTACTGCCCACCTCAAGTTCAAAATTGCTCGCCAAGTGGCAAGGGCCCTTTGAGGTCACACGGTGAATTGGTGAGGTCAACTATGAGGTCAAACGGCCGGATGGGGTGACATGTCAAATTTACCACCTCAATCTCCTGAAACTGTGGAGAGAGGAGGTTCCTGTGGTTCTAGTGACAGTAATTCCAGAGAGGGCAGAGCTGGGACCGGAGGTAAGTCCAAAAAGCATGGTCCAATTTACCCTGGTCCCCTGTGGAGACCACCCATCACTGTCCCAGAGAGCACAGGTAATTAGGTTGCAGGAGGAATTATCTGATGTGTTCTCACCTCTCCCTGGTCACACTAACCTCATAGAACACCACATTGAGCCTCCCCCAGGGGTGGTGGTGGTGAGCCACCTGTATCAGCTCCCCGAACACAATAAAAATGTGGCTTGGGATGAACTTCAGGCTATGCTTAAGATGGGAGTAATTGAGGAGTTGCACAGCGGCTGGAGCAACCCGGTAGTCTTGGTTCCTAAGACTGATGGGTTGGTCCGGTTCTGTGTAGACTATAGAAGAGTCAATGTGGTGTCTAAATTTGACACGTATCCAATGCCCTACACTGATGAACGAAAGGTGGTTTTGTGTGGGGGCCCGCTGTTGCATTCTCCTGACTTTTCTCCCTTTTGTTTTACAGACTGATGCATCAGACAGAGGGTTGGGGGCCGTTTTCTCCCAGGTGGTGGAGGGGGAGTAGTGTCTGGTACTGTACATCAGCCACAAGCTCTCCATGTGAGAGTCAAAGTACAGCACAATAGAGGAGTGTCTGGCCATCAAGTGGGCGGTCCTCACTCTCCACTACTACCTGCTAGGATGCCTATTCACCCTCTGTTCTGACCATGCCCCATTCCAGTGGCTCCACCACATGAAGGATGCCAATTCGCAGATCACTTGTTGGTATCTGGCCCTTCAGCCCTTTAAATTCAAGGTGGTCCACAGGCTGGGGGCACAGATGGTGGTGGCAGATTATGATGGGGTCTGCTTCAGGCTGGATGGCTCCCTGGCCTGAGTCAGATAGTGGGGTAAGTGGCAGCGGGGGGCATGGTTGAGTGTTGGCTGGAGAGGAGGCAGGTTGAATCAGCAGGTAACATGTGATGAGGTGCACCTGTGTCAAATTACTGGCTGTCTATTAACCTGTGTCTCTGTGTGTCTTTCAGATAGTCAGGAATGAGACAGAGAGAGCTGTGACACCCTGTCACGTGTGTGATTTGTAACTGGTCACTAAAAAGTGTGCTACAATAAAAGAACTCACCTGTTCTGAAGCCTGCTTTCCATTCCTCTGTTTACCAAACTCTGAGAACTGTTACACTGGTGCCAAAACCTAGGACTGAGGAACGAATGCAGCCATGGGATCCGAACCAGTCCTAGAACTCCTCCAAACACTCGCCGATGACCTCCAGTGCCAGCAGCACGCCCTTGTTGCACTGTCCGTTGACCTGGGCTGGTGCTTCCAGGCTCTGCTTGAAGCCCAGGCAGAGGATCGGCAGGTGATCCGGAGCTGGGTCCAATCTGTGGGTGCTCCAGCTGGTGTTCCTGCAGCCAGTGTGCCTGTCCAACTGGTGAAAATGGGGCCGCAGGACAACCCCGATGCCTTCATCAAGCTGTTCGAGTGTATTGTGAATAGCTTCTGGCCAACCTCACAGTGGGCAGTTCGCCTACTGCCACTCCTGTCAGGGGAAGCCCAGCTCATGGCTCAACAGCTCCTGGCCACCAACATGCTGGATTACCCCCACCTGAAGTGAGCCATCTTACAGTGGTTTGGACGCGGCCAGAAGAGCAGCGCTAGCGATTCTGCATGCTGGCTTACGGCAAAGTGGGCCAGCCGTTCACGTTCACCCAACAGCTCCAGGATGCCTGCCAACAGTAGCTTCTGGCTGGCAAGTGCAATGTCAAAGCCATCACCAAGCGAGTGACAATGGAACAGTTCTTTGCTCAGCTGCTGAGCGGGACATCAGCGTGGGTCCAGTGTCACTGAACAATGTCACTGGAGGAAGTGGTCCAACTGGCTGAGGATCATCTGATGGCGTATCCAGAAGCAGGCTCTGTTATAACTTCCTCTCTCAATCACTTGCGCTTTCTCCTTCTCCCTCTCCTCGCCCCTCCCCTCTCCCAGCCCCATGGAAATGGGGGCCAACTCCCCTGAAACCCACTCCCTGCACCCATGTCTATCCTTGTGTTTCCACTCTCCCTTCTCCTTCTGTGTCTGTACTGCCATTACCCCCCTCTCTCTCTCTCCATAGGTGAACTCATCCATGCCCACCAGAATCGCAAGTGAGCCCAGGCAGGTCTGTAGACTACAGAGGGAAGGCAGAGAATCAGCACTTCCACAAGGAGGCAGGGCTACTGACTCGCATTCACGATGCACCTCAGGCTTTCCCTGATCAAGCGGGGACATCCAGGATGGCTGTGAGTATTCAAGGGAGTACACATCAGGCTTTGATGGATTCAGATTGTAATCAGACCTCCATACATCAAAGCCTGACTCAATGCAGGGTACTGGGAAATGCACGTTTGGTGAGGGTTGAGTGTGTGCAAGGTGATATACACAAATATCCGCTAATGCCCATCACTATTCATTTCCAGGGAGAAAAGCAAAACGTAGAGGCGGCAGTTAGTCCGAGCCTCGCCCATCTGCTGATCTTGGGAACTGATTGGCTGGGGTTTAAAATATTAATGAAACAGATAGTAGTGGGTGGGTCCTGCAGTAGCATGTCATGGGGGAATCCCGCCGCAACATTGGCTGGGGAGGTGGTCTCAGGCACGTCTGCGTCAGCTCTGCATCATGATGACACAGAGAGTGAGGATAGCTCTCCTCTTTCTCTGGGGAATCCCTTAAGGGACTTCCCATTGGAGCAGGCGCGTGACGAGTCTCTGAGACGCACCTTTGACCAAGTGAAAGTAATTGATGGTCAAATCCTCCAGCCTAACATTGTGCCTTCCTTCCCTTACTTTTCAATTATTAAGGATAGGTTGCATAGAGTGACACAGGACAATCAAACAAAAGAAAAGATAACACAGTTGTTGGTCCCAACAAGCCATAGGGAACTTTTATTCCATGTGGCTCATCATAATCCTATGGCTGGGACATTTGGAGCAGGATAAAACACTGAATTGTCTCACAGCCCATTTCTTTTGGCCAGGGATTTGCACCAATGTCCGCAGGTGGTGTGCGGTATGCCATGAATCCAGCTGGTGAATCCAGCGGCCACACCAAAAGCGCCATTGCACCCCCTCCCATTGATCAAGATCCCCTTCAAAAGAATTGGCATGGATCTCATCGGGCCATTAGATCAATCTGCATGCAGGTATCGCTTTGTATTAGTCATTGTGGATTATGCAACGCAATACCCAGAAGCAGTGCCTCTCTGCAATATCTCAGGATGCAGTGTTGTGGAGGCACTCTTCCGCATTATCTCCCAAGTCGGGATTCTGAAAGAAAGCTTGACTGATCATGCACACTGAGCGAATTGTACCAATTATTGGGGATTAAACCAATTTGCACTAGTATTTATCATCTGCAAATGGATGGGCTGGTCGAACAATTTAACCAAACACTTAAGAACATGATTTGTAAGTTCATTTACAGGGATACTAACAATTGGGACACGTGGTTCGACCCTCTGTTGTTTATAGTGCATGAGGTCCCACAAGCCTCCACCGGGTTTTCCCCTTTTGAATTGCTGTATGGGCTCAATCCCCATGGTGTCTTAGACATCATGAAAGAAAATTGGAAGGAGGGGCCTTCTCAAAGTAAAAATGAAATTCAGTACACACTTGACCTGAGAGCAAAACTCCATGCACTGAGTCACATTAACCCAGGATAATTTGCTACAGGCCCAAGAATGTCAAGCTCGCCTGTACAACAGAGGGTCACAGCTAAGGGAATTTACACTGGGAGATAAAATCCTCATTTTACTGCCCACCTCAAGTTCCAAATTGCTCACCAAGTGGCAAGGGCCCTTTGAGGTCACACAGCAAATTGGGGAGGTCGACTATGAGGTGAAATGGCCAGATAGGGGCGACACATGTCAAATTTACCACCTCAATCTCCTGAAACTATGGAGAGAGGTGGTTCCTGTGGCTCTACTGATGCTAGTTCCAGAGAGGGCAGAGCTGAGACTGGAAGTAAGTCCAAAAAGTGTGGCCCAATTCACCTTGGTCCCCCGTGAAGACCACCTCTCACTGTCCCAGAAAGCACACGTAATTAGGTTACAGGAGGAATTCTCCGATGTGTTCTTGCCCCTCCCTCATTGCACTGACCTCATAGAACACCACATTGAGACTCCCCCAGGGGTGGTGGTGCGCAGCCACCCATATTGGCTCCCCGAACACAAGAAAAATGTGGTTCGGGATGAACTTCAGGCTATGCATAAGATGGGAGTAATTGAGGAGTTGCACAGTGACTGGAGCAGCCCAGTGGTCTTGGTTCCCAAGACCGATGGGTTGGTCCAGTTCTGTGTAGACTATAGAAAAGTCAACGCGGTGTCTAAATTTAATGCATATCCGATGCCCTGCATTGATGAACTGCTCAATCAGTTAGGCGCAGCTCACTTTTACTCAACACTGGATTTGACAAAGAGATATTGGCAGATACCCTTGACTCCATTTGGCTCCATCCCAAGAGAAAATGGCCTTTTACACCAATTTGTCACCCTTCCTTTCGGGTTGTTTGAGGCTCCAGCAATGTTTCAGTGTCCCATGGACAGAATTTTCCATCCCCACAATGCATATGTGGCGGCCTATTTAGATGATATAATCATTTATAGTAATGATTGGGAGCAGCACCTACAACATCTAAGCCTGCTTCCTGTTCCTCTGTTTCCCAAACTTTGAGAACTGTTACACTCACATACCCATGTGTATGCACTCCATCCAAAAACAGTGTCTGGGTATGTGAGTGGAAGACCTGTAATCCAGTCTTTAACTATTGTTTTGTGCTTAGTTTGTCCAAATGATTGGCACTGTGATTCAGTTTTGCCCGGTCGGGTCCCTTGTCTTTCTCTTTTACCTTCTCCAAAAATACAATACTGACACAAAACTGGTAACTGCAAATCCATGTTTCAGTGCCTGGATTCCAGTTGTTTCTGTGAATGGCAGCAATTCATTTGCTTCTCTTTTCCTTAGTTTTTGTTAGTCTGTAAAAAGATAGCTCAGAGGCTAACGTATGTAACTGACAGAGACTTCCATGTATGGTGACATCACAAGCATTCTTATTCTCCTCTCATGTTGGACTGCATGCAGACTGCACACTACAGTGACTTGCTATCGCCTGTTGAGATACAAAGTAGTATTATGAGATGGACGGATTGTCCTGTCTCAGGGCTAGCTGGTTAGCATGCTAACTTCAGTAAAATATCTCTACAACATGATACATAGACATCTTTTCCATAACATCAAAACTGTTATTTATTTAAATTCTACTCATAATTTTAGATAATTTCTTAATGTTTTAAGCTAAGCTAATATAATACATTCTCTAACTTTTTGTTGCACGCTTTGAAAGGTTACAGTTTTTCTGGAAGATCTGATCATAAAATAAATTTTAAAGTAATGTTTATAAATGTCTTTATCTACAGTATATTCGTTATACATCAAATTTGAATTAAATAGTAACATTTTGTTAAGCGGCGGCACAGGGGTGTAGTGGTTCGCACTGTTGCCTCACAGCAAGAAGGTCCTGGGTTCAAGCCCAGCAGCCAATGAGGGCCTTTCTGTGTGGAGTTTGCATGT
>JAOEHH010000023.1:20721575-20731751 GCA_025447875.1 Notarius cookei | reverse complement strand
TTTGGATAAACCCTGATCCTTTTGTAGGTGGTGACAGTGTCGACACAGTACTTAATGTAAGAGAGTACGGTGTCAGTGTACTCCTGCAGGTTATGGCTGGAAAATAACTCCCATTCCGTATGAGAGAAGCAGTCCTGTAGCTGAGAGAGGGCTCCCTCAGGCCAGGTTTGAATTGTTTTCCGGTGTGTCTTTGTCTGTCTCAGCATGGGGGTGTAGGTGGGGGTGAGGGCCAGGCAAAGATGGTCAGATCCAGCGAGATGGGGGAGGGGAGTGACTCTGTACGCATGCTTTATGTTTGAATAAACATGGTCTAAAGTATTTTCCCCTCTGGTGGCACACTTCACGTACTGGATAAACTTTGGAAGCACAGTCTTTAAACTTGCCTGATTAAAGTCCCCAGCAACAATACATACGCTCATCCAGTCTCATGTTTGGTGGGAGAAAGAGTGGAAATGAGGCAAGGTGGTGTAATTCCAAAGTGGATCTTTGGAAAAGCAGACTGGGATAAGTTCCAGAAGGTAAGTGAAGAGATAATGGAGAGGATTGATATATCTGGAGATATAGATGAAATAAACAATCAGGTAACCTCAGCGATCATTACAGCAGCAGATGATTCTATATCCAGAAGTAAAAACAGGATGAATAGGAAGCTACTGCCATGATGGACAGAGGAGGGTCATTAGGCTGTCAGCAATAGAAATAAGAGTGTTCAGACAACTTAAAAGATTCCATAACATGCAACAATTGATTCAGCACAGAAAGGCACAGGCAATAGTGAGGAGAACAATACGTCAAACTAAGAGAGCCAGTGGGAGAAACTTTTGTGATAAAATAGGAAGAACAACACCTGTGAGAGAGGTATGGGAATTGATAAAAGGATGGGGGAGATAAGGAGTGGGAGTGTCCAGTTATGTCATCTGAGGAGGGAACTGCAATTACTGATAGGGATAAGACAGAGGTCATGGCCAAGGCTTTTGCAAAAATTCATAGCCCAGAAAATTTGTCAGAAGAAGAGAGAAGGAGAAGGGAAAGAACATTGACCTAATATCTAGGTGTGGTAGATAGAAAGGAAGAAACAGGTGAAATAACTGATAAGCCATTTTTATTGGCAGATATGATAAGAGCAATAAATATATCAAGACCAACTTCTCCAGGGATAGATTAAGTATGCTACATTATGCTGAAGTACCTAGGGGAAGAGGCATCCTTGAAATTGCTTCAGCTTTATAATAGAGTGTGGGAGGAAGGAAGATTACCAAGAGCATGGAAAGAAGCAGTAGTGATTCCAGTAAGAAAACCTGGCAAGGATTTATCTAAACCTACTAGTTATAGACCAATAGCACTAACTTGTAATATGTGCAAGATAATGGAAAGAATGATAACAGATAGGTTATCTTATGTTCTTGAGAAGAAAGGATTGCTGGAAAGTTAAAGTGATTTTAGGAAAGGAAGGAACACCATTGATTCAATAATAAGGCTAGAAACTGAAATAAGGAAGGCCCAGACAAAGTCAGTAATTGCAGTATTTTTGACATAGAAAAAGCATATGACATGATGCAGAAAGAAGATCTGCTAATTAATCTACACAAGATGGGTGTTGGTGGGAGGGTTTTCAACTGGATAAAAGATTTTCTGTTTGGAAGAAAAATCTGAGTAAGGCTTGGGTCAGACCCATCGAATCAATACACAGTTGGAAACAGTACAGCTCAAGTGAGTGTAATAAGCCCGCTACATTTTATAATTATGATTAATTAATGGTATATGCTCAGAGATACCAGTATACTGTATATTGGCAGGTCACTATTTGCAGATGATGGAGCACTGTGGAAAAGAGGTAGGAATGTGGAGCATGTAATTAGAAAAGTAAAAAGAGCAATAGATAAGGTAGTGAAGTGGGGATATGATTGGGGGTGCAGGTTCTCAGTGGAAAAAACTCAGTCTTTTTCACCAGGAAAAGGGTTGAGGAAAGGATGAAACTAAGGATATCTGGGAAAGACCTGGAAAAGGTTAGAACACTTGAATTTTTAGGAGTTAATTTTGATAACCAATTAACATGGACCGAGCATATCAAGAAAGTGAAGGATAAATGCAAAAAGGTAATAAATGTGATGAGGTGTCTGGCTGATAGGTATTAAGGAACAAGTTGATCATCATTGAAAAGAGTGTATGTGGCTTTAATAAGATCTGTGATGGATTATGACGGTATTGCATATGGATCAGCAGCCAGGTCTCTTTTAAGGAAACTGGATGCGATTCAGGTGAAGGCATTGAGAGTGGTTAGTGGGGCTTTTAAAACGTTACCAGTATTGGCCCTATAGTACAGGTGGAAATGGGAGAACTGCCTTTAGAATTGAGAAGAATGCAACTGATAGCAAACTACTGGGCTAACTTGCAGGATCACAGTGATTTTCACCCCACAAAAGGAGTTTTACAGGAGTGCTAGGAGAATGGGAGTAGTCAGAAGGATAATTTTGGGTGAGTAGGGAATGACATCACAAAACAGTTAAGAGAATTTAATCTGAGAATGAGTTCTTCAGTAGTTTATCCGATGGTGGCTCCATGGATGTTGATGTGGCCAGACATAGACCGGTTTTTGTTAAACATAAAAAGGAAAGAGAAGACTGATTTGGTAAATTCATTCACAGATCATGTAATGGCATGGTATAGTGATTTCCCACAGATTTACATGGATGGTACTAAAGAACCTGAGACAGGAGTGACAGGATTTGGGGTGGCAATACCAGATAAAGAATTGGAATAAACAAAAGAACATCTAATAAGATAGGGGTTTACACAGTGGAGATGGTAGCAGTTTTGGTTGCACTGAGGTGGGTGGACATGATAAGGTTTTGATGTGTTCAGTTTCAGCTTCTGTCCTTGCAAGTCTAAGGTCATCTTATTCAAACAGCCAACAAGATACATTGTACAAAGTCCTTCAGGTAGTCACAAGAATAATAAATCAGGGGGTCAGGTAAAATTTCTGTGGGTCCCAGCACATATAGGGGTGAAAGGGAATGAGAGGGCAGATGAGTTGGCAAAAAGACCGTTAAAGAAAGGAAAGGTAGAAATGCAAATTAGTATTAGTAAAGCAGAGGTTAAATGTGCAATTAGGTAAAAAGTCAGCCTAATGTGGCAAGAAAAGTGTGACAGAGAGGAGAAAAGAATACATCTATATCAAATCCAAAAGAGTGTCAAAGTGGTAAGGGTAGGTAGTGGACATAGGAGAGAGGAGGTTCTCCACATTGGTTGGGGCACTGTGCGCTCAATAAAATACTGAAAATGGTAGGGAAACACCAGACAGGCTTGTGTGAGGGATGTCAGGAAGAGGAGTCAGTGGAGCATGTAGTTTTGAGTTGTAGGAGATATGAGACAGAGAGAAGTGATGAGGAATAAGCTGAGGGAGTTAGGGCTACAGGATTTCACATTAAAAGGATTATTGAGCACGGGTGAGAGGGCACAAGTTAGGATTCTGTTAAGTTTCTTAAGGGATACAGAGGTTTTTTTAATAGGATATGATGGACAAGAGGAAATATGGTGTTAGGACAGATGACATGGATAAGGCTAAGCTGTTAAACATTGAAGACAAAATGTAGATGAATGAATATGTGAAGGGTTTTTGGTTTTTTTTGAGAATTAGATTGCAAATCTACTGTCTGATCCACACTCCAGAACAGAAGTTGGCAGTAATGCACCAATAAGCTGGAGGCCAACTGCTATAAAACAAGAAGAAGAAGACAGCCTCTCTCAAATCATGCCAGTTGTTCTCTGTTCCTTTCCAGCTATTAGTTTGTTGTTGTTGTTTTTTTTTTTTTTGCATTCTCACTCCTGTTTTTTGCCTTCCTGCCAGTCTGGACTCTGTTTTGGATTTCTCTGCCTTGGATTATTTTTGCTTCATGAATTGTTCCTCTTACTTGCCTTTTTTGGATTTTGAGACCTGTTTCTTCTCTGGACTCATTTACCTGAATCTTTGATTAAAACTTTTTGACACTTAAGCTGTGCACACATCTAGCAGCTCAGATACAACATCTCCAACTGGCCCAGACCACTGCCTGAGCCCCTGCCACACCACCTTCTGCTGCAGCTGTTCCACCCCAGCCTGCTCATCCTGCCATAGAGCTACATCTGCCCTCTCCAGAACATTATGCTGAGGAACCCAGCACCTGTCACTCTTTTCTAGCACAATGCAGCCTGATTTTCCAATTACAGCCATCCACTTTCCCCGTGGATCAAGCAAGGGTGGCTTAAGTCATTACCCAGCTGTCCGGTTGGGCAGGAGAGTGAGGCACAGCTGTCTGAGAGGCTGAAGCACCATATTGTCACACCTTCTCCATATTCTCAGAGGAGATGAAAAAGTTTTTCGATCACTCCAAACACAGCAGAGAGGTGGCTAAGGAGATGCTCCATGTTCATCAGGAAAACCGATCAGTATCTGACTATGCCATAGAGTTCCAGACCCTCGCCACCTCCAGCTTTTGGAATACCAAAGCCCAGTTTGACGCATTCTTCAGTGGTCTTTCGGAAAGCATAAAAGACAAATTCGTCACTCTGGACCAGCTTGTCAGTTTGGATGCCCTGGTGTATTTGGGTATCAGCATTGACACTCACCTGCAGCAGCGGCAGAAATGGAAAGGTCCTTGGAGGGCTTCCAGTAAAGGAACTGTTCCCTATCCCAACTTGTCATCTTCTCAGGTTCCATCTTTTACCTCACCCACAGCTCCTAACCCAGAGACCATGCAAACCAACTGTTATCACCTGTCAGCAGCAGAGGAAAAAAAAAAAAAGAGTTAACTCCAACTGCTGTTTGTACTGTGGTGAGTCAGGCCATTATGTTTCTTCTTGTTTTGTGAAAAGCTGATGATAATCAGTCAGGCGAGGAGTACTGGTGAGCATTACCCCATCAAGTCCTCCTCAACCCTCTTACCGGCTACTCTCAAGTGGGGTGGTAGGCAGCAACCACTCATGGTATATATTGACTCTGGGGCTGATGAGAATTTCATTGGTGCTTGCTTTGCTGCTCAGTGGGAATTGCTCTTCCTCCCTTTAAAGACACCCCTGGTGGCCATTGCCCTGAATGGCAAGAAGCTTGCACATATCATTCATGTCTATTCCAGTGACTTTCTGTAAGAGCCAAATTTAGTTTAAATCTTGCTTTGGTTTAGAGACTCATATTTTTGCTTAGATTTACTGGCACTTAGCTTGGAACTTTTATTTTGGTATAGTCTTATGTCACCTGTTCAGTTAAAAGATGGTGTCTTTCATATATTCAAGTTAGTCTCCGTTAGACAATGGAAGATGCTGGTGACCAATAGGTTTTTACCACTTCCAAGATACGCTTGAACAATTAGATTTGATTCTTAGACTACCTTGATTTCATCCTCTGGAAGTTACATTTTTGGAATAACTAAACAACTAAACAGCATCTAAAGTTTATTTTGACTTTGTTTGACCATTACACTCTCCTTGTTTTGGGCAATCATCATGAACAAATTCAACTTCATAGCATTGAATCCCCCCATGCACCTGTTGTTGTTTGTCATCCCTGGTTAGGGAGACATAACCCTCAGATTGACTGGGTCAGTAACAAGATTTTGGGCTTCAGCCCATTCTTTTTATCTCATTGCCTCTTCCAAGCTCACATTCCCCATTCATCCAATTCAGGACCCCCCAGGGGATTTCCCAGACCTGCCTACTGTTCCCTTTTATTACAAGGTCCTCAAGGCTGTATTCAGTAAGTCCTGGGCTGTTGCATTGCCACCTCACTGGCCCTATGACTGTGGCAATGACCTGCTATTAGGCACAATGCCACCTAGGGGGCACCTGTATTCCCTCTCCCAGCCTGAAACTGAAGCCATGGAGAAGTACATTCAAGAATTGCTAGCTGCAGGCATCATTTGTCCTTCCTCCTCCCCTGCTGGAGCAGGGTTTTTCTTTGTCACTAAGAAGGATGGCTCTCTCTCTGCCCTTGGATTGATTAATGGGGACTAAATGATGCCACTATTAAGAACCACTATCCCCTTCAGGTCATGTCCTCTGCATTTGAGTTACTCCATGGTTCATCTGTCTTCACTAAGCTTGATCTCCTTAATGCTTACCACCTGGTCCATATTAGAGAGGGAGATAAGTGGAAGACCACCTTCAACACTGCCACAGGTCATTATGAGTACTTCGTCATGCCTTTTGGCCTCACTGACACTTCAGCAGTCTTTCAAGACTTGGTAAATGATGTTCTTAGGGATATGCTGAACAAATTTGTTTTTGGTCTTCTTGATCCCTAGCTGAATACATCAACCATGTCCATGGAGTCCTACAATGCCTTCTTGAGAATTAGCTTTATGTCAAAGCTGAGAAATGTGAATTTCACCATAACACGATATCATTCCTTGGTTATGTCGTCTCATCTGGGACCATTCAGATGGATCAACAAAAAGTCAAAGCTGTTGTCAACTGTCCCCAGCTTTCAACCCATCAGGAGCTGCAATGCTTTTTGGGATTTGCTAATTTCTGCCAATGATTAGGAAGTATAGTGCCCTGGCTGACCCTCTCACTGCTCTTAACTCAACATCTGTCCAGTTGTCCTGGTCATCTGCTGCAGAAAAAGCTTTTGTAGGACTCAAGAAGCAGTTTACTACTTCCTGTATCTTGTCACAGCCTGATCCCAATCATCAGTTCATTGTGGAGGTGGATGCTTCAGATGTGGGTGTTGGTGCTGTCCTTTCACAATACTCAGCAAAGGATGAAAAGGTACACCCATGTGCATTTTTCTCCCACCAACTCACCCTGTCTGCCCATAATTATGACATTGGCAACTGGGGGAAGCCATGGCCTAATGGTTAGAGAAGTAGCTTTGGGACCAAAAGGTCACCGATTTGATTCCCTGGACCAGCAGAAATGGCTGAAGTGCCCTTGAGCAAGGTGCCTAACCCCAAACTGCTCCCCAGGCTGCTCTGGGTTTGTTGTATGTTGCTCTGAATAAGAATTGCTTGCAGTGAAGTTGGCTCTGGAAGAGTGGAGGCACTGGCTAGAGGAAGCTAGTGTGCTGTTTCTCATTTGGCCCAATCATAAAAACTTAGAATACATTTGCACAGTGAAACATCTCAACTCTCGTCACGCTCACTAGTCTCTTTTCTTCTCCAGATTCAACTTTACTCTGTTATTCCACTCCACGTCCAAGAACAGCAAACTAGATGCTCTATCCTGCATTTTCCACCCTCCTGATAGTCCTGATAAGCCAAGGAATATCTTTCTGGATCACTGTCTTGTTGGTACAGTACAGTGGAACATTGAATCCTTGGTGCCCTCTGCCAAACAAGATGACTCAGCACCCAGCCAGTGTCCTACTAACCACTTGTTTGTTCCTGTCTGTCTGATCTCAGGTCCTGCAGTGGGGTCACTCCTCCCAGTTTTCCTGTCACCCTGGAGCAAAGCACATGCAGGCATTCATCAGTCAATGGTCTTGGTGGCTCACCATGGGAGATGACATCCACACCTTCATCTCTGCCTGTTCTGTCTGCACACAGAGTAAGACTCCCACTCAGTCTCCTGCTGGCCTGATCCAGCCCTTGTCCATACTCAAGAGACCCTGGTCTTACATCACCTTAGATTTTGTCACTGGTGTTCTTCCATCAGATGGTAACACTATTATCCTCATTCACTTTTCCAAATTTGTGCATTTTATTCCCATCTTGCCTCTGCCAAGGAGACTGCCAATTTAATGATAACACATGTTTTCAAGTTTCACGGACTACCTACAGATGTGATGTCAGGCAGGGATCCTCAATTCACATATTTCTGGAAGGCTTTCTGCAAATTCATTGGTGCCTCTGTCAGTTTAGCCTCAGGCTTTTACCCACAGTCTAATGACCAGACTGAGTGGACTAACCAGTGATTGAGAGAGTTTTGTGGTGTATGGTGTCCCAAACTTCGTCGTCCTGGAGCCAACCCTGGGTTGAATATTCTATTAACTCCCTCTCATCTGCCTCTACAGGACTGGCCTCCTTTGAGTGTTGTCTGGGCTACCAGCCCCCCCTTTTCCAGCCCAGGAAGAGGATGTTGATGTTCTGTCTGCCCAGGCCTTCATTGGCTGTTGCCAACAGACCAGGAAATGGACACGCGCCACTTTACTATGAGCCTCAACCAGGATGAAATGCCAAGCAGACCATCGTTCTAAAGATGCCCCCATCATGTTGGACAATGCGTGTGGCTTTCAACCTGGGACATTCCCCCTCAAGGTTGATTCTTGAAAACTGGCTACCCACTTCATTGACCCTTCCATTGTTAAAATTGTTAGCCCCACTTCCATTCAAATTAAGCTTCTCCACACCCTTCGTCAAATTCATCCCACCTTCCATGTTCCAGGGTTAAGCCCTTTGTCCATAACGAACTCTATCCTGCTCCCAAATGCACACACCCCCCCCCCCCCCCCCCCATGGTTCATTGACCGATCAGAAGCATTCATGGTGAAACGGCACTTGGATGTCCATCATTCCAGCCGTGGATTCCAGTACCTTGTGGACTGGGAGGGTTATGGTCCTGAAAAAAGATTTTGAGTTCCAGTGTGGGACATTCTGGACCACACACTCATTACTCATGTACTACTGACCCCCACCCATTCTACTTTTTGTCTTTATTTGTTTCCCACCATTTTGCCTGCACACCTGTCTCTAATAGTTGTTTTTAAGCCCTGTGTCTGTGGCCAGATTCTGTCAGATTGTGCCAGTTTTTGTCTGTTCCTTTCCAGACATTTGTTTGTTTTGCATTCTCGCTCCTGTTTTTTTTTTTTTTTTTTTTTATGTCCTGCCTGTCTGGATTCTGTTTTGGATTTCTCTGCCTTGGATTAGTTTTGCCTCTTGAATTGTTCCTCTTGCCTTTTTTTTTTTTTAAGACTGGTTTCTGCTCTGGACTTGTTTGCCTGAATCACTGATTAAAACTTTGACACTTAAGCAGTGCTGGTCTGCGAGTGTGTCATTTTCCAACAAAGATCCTAACACTAAGGGTGTAGGTCTTGCAATTAATTAATTAATTTATTTATTTATTTATTTATACACAAAATCTGTCAGTTGCTGATATCAGCCTCCAAAAATGTACATGATTTTCCTTCTTTTTTTTTTTTTTTAAACTATTAATCTTAGCAATGTTCCAGTTTTAGTTATTCTGATTTAATGACCACCTAATTCCTTAGAAAATGTTTTTGTCTGGGTTCCATGAACCTCACTCTAGCTTTTACTATCTGTCCTAAAAGTTAATTTTACTTGTCCTCACTGCCCTATGATTGTTGAACTCATGTCTGGAGTAATAAATAATAAGTTTAACTTATATAGCACCTTTCTCACACCCAAGGTCACTTTACAATTACAAAAATAAAAAAAAGTACACCAAACCAGGTCAGGATGTAACTCCACTGGCGTAGCTGGCCACAGTCCTACCAAAAGGCACACGGGGTAAATCCCACACCACCTGCCCAGCCACACTGAAGCCACCAGGCAACACCGCTTGGAACATTGCACTATGGATCCAGAAAGCAAACACAGAAGCACCATCATACAGAGTGCTAGGCAACTCTGATGTTAAAGAAAAACAAGCTCACTGCAGTCCATAGCAAGCAGAACATGCATCACCCATGGCAAACCAAAGCCTGAAGAAACCAACACCCAAATCTCGGTTTGGAGGTACACCACAACCAGTGGACAAAACATTCAAACAAAGAACAAACATCAAACCATAAACACGAAAAGAAAAGAAAAATAAACCACTCTGGTGAGAAGCAGCAGCCAAAATGTGTACAGCATACTCTCAACTGGAAACAGAAGTGTGATAGTGGATTGTTTTGATTTGTTTCAACATGTGGACTTCAACATGAATACATATGGGCACACACTTTACACACTGTACTAGTGGCTTGGACAACACTCATCAGTCTGGCCCTTTCCTGTGTGTCTCTGATTACATATCCATTAAATTTACTCCTTTTCTGAGATATTATGGATATTGTGATATCTTTTTAATATTTAAAAGATATTTGAAAAAGAAACTTTTATTTATTGCCATGAAAGCTGTTGGTATACAACATGAAATAGAAGAAGCCTTTATCACACATACACTCAAGCACAGTGAAATGTCTCCTCTGCATTTAACCCATCTGAAGCAGTGAACACACACATGCACACACAAGTGAGCAAT
>JAOEHH010000023.1:19985410-19995930 GCA_025447875.1 Notarius cookei | reverse complement strand
GGGGGGTGGTTAAATGCAAAGGAGGAACATGATAATAATAAAGACTTGTTCTTAATTTACCCACAAATGTATTTATTCCACTTGAAAGGTGTATGTCAAACCAGCTATTGGATTTGGGACACTATGACATCCTGAACTGTTTAGCATTTGGCTTCAAACTTGAAAAAAGTTAATGGAAAAAAATTTGGCCCACTAATGGGCTGCAGTCCAGTGGTTGAGAAACACTAATTTAGGCCACCTGCGGTAGAAATTCTCAAAACACAAGCATTTTCAGGAAGCAGATTATTTAAAAAAAATTGTTATGAAAAGCTTAGTGAAATGCCTACTGTCCACAGGATCAGAGGGCAGCCCTGCATGCTCATTCCATGCAGTTTTAAAATGTGTAAAAAAAAATGGCAGTGTAGGATTTATTCTGGTCTTGTTTAATGCCTGTTACATGAAAGAGATCAGAAGGAGATTGGAATTTATTCTTCAGAAACCTGGTTAACTGTTCAAACATATTCTTAATGTGTTTTACATCAAATCATGCAAAATAATACTCCCAATCATCTTCTGACCCCTGTGTAGCTTCAAGAGGCAGGTCATAGTCATCACTTAAAGCCCTCACCTCCTCCTGTAACACAGTATCAGTGACCTCTGGCCCCAAAACACACATGAGAATACAGTGGTAATCAGGACCAGTGACTTGAGCATAACAAGTGTGAGTGCGCAATGACTCACAAAAGGCATGTACATCTTTAGGGCTAGGAAATGCTTGGATAATAACATTAATGTCAGATAGATGGGGAGGTGAATTGTAGTCATCCTCTCCCATAACTACAAAAGGCAAGGCTGGGTTAGGTCATGTATCATGTGGCTGTATTGGTTTGCAACATTTCTAGTAAGCATTAAGTTTATTTCAAGAGTAATATGTTGCAGCTTGCCTGGAGCAGAGAGGTACAATATTTGCATTCTTTTAAGTAGGGAGAGTCGGGTCAGAGGCAGGGTTAATACAGACTGCAGTGAGAGCACTCACTGCTTCTGCATGTGTGTTAGTCTGTGGAGACACGGTGGGCTGAGCACAGTTCATAGATTCATAACACAGTAGAATTGAAGCCTTTCCACATGCATTTACAGATGATACAGGGACAGACAGGCACACCATCAATGCGGATTTGGTCCATTTCGCATCTTTTTTCTATTAATTTTAGCAGCCTTTTTTCTGAGAGTGTGGGCACTGTCCCAATTATGTTTCTGATTGTGCCAAGCATTCAAACTATGCTTCATGTAGTCAAAATCCTAGCCAGCATCTCCCAGGTTATCATATACCATTAAGCCAGTGCTTAACAAATGGTCCTCAGCAAAAGTACCATCTCGAGGATAAGGTTTCCATTATGGTTGAACCTCTGTCCATCTGGTCAAATTATCAACGAAAGGTTGCACAAAATAGCCAAAGCCCTTATCATACAAGAAATTATTTTGAGTCCTATCTTCAGTCTTAGACTATTTACACCCATTTTGACACATACAAAACAACACACACAGTAGACAGTGTTTCACACAGGAAATTCACGCAGGAGGAGAATTTCCTAGTCGGAGTGAGGTAAAATTTCAACAAATTATAGTCTTGGGAAATAATGGTCTGCTTAGAGTATATAAACCTCTCAATCTGTCTCTGAGAACACCATTGAGACCATATCCACACAGTATATGGTAGCTTTAGAATATACATGAGTGGGTAAGACTCAATGACCTTCTTCTTCCCAGAAACACTTGGAGATAAGGATAACTTGGACAAAAACAAATCAAAATCAGACAGATCAAATCACAGTCTCTTCCAGTCAGCCCTAGGAAACACCACAGGACTATTTATATGATGCATGTATGTGTGTGACTGGGATAACCAAAAACTACCATCCAATCGGCCCTCGGAAACACCATAGGACTATTTGTATGACCAACATATGTAGGCAATTGGGATAAGTGAAAACTACCATCCAAACAGCCCTAGGAAACACCATAGGACTATTTATTGTCAGTAACAACGCTGAAAGTCTGAGTTCGGAGCAGCCTCCAAACATGGCCACTGCAGACTACATTCCCCATGAATCACAGTGCCCCTCATAACCAGAATACTAATTATATCACTTGTCACATATTCACTTGCCAATTACCTTGCCTAATTAAACCCCGTTCAAACAATCACTCAGTGCAAAGTATCATTCTGTGTACCATACCTGACTTTATTAAGTCATTTATTTTCTGACTGACTTCCTGCTTAAGACCACTGTTTACGTTCATTCCCAACCTCATCTTCATGTCTGCCCTGCACTACTCTGTTTGCTGATCAATCAACCTCTGCCCATTTTCTGACCATGACTTCTGCTGTATGATTTGGCTCCATTTGCAGTTTGTGCTGCACCCACTCTCCCCTGCAATTGCATCCATAAGTGCTTGTATTCTAACAGGATACTTTGCTATCTATGGATGCAGCAGAGGAGGCAAAGCAGACTGTGATCAACGCATAGGGGCATTTGTTAGGAGAGCACCAGCAGATGATCAGCAATCTCAACATCAGGATGTTGCAGCTCATTGCTGTAGTGTCGCAGGCCATCCTCACATGCCCCTTGTCACCTGCTGGTGCATTCCAAAGCATTCCTCTGCCAGATAAGATTTCTGGAGGGGTTTCCAACTGCAAGGGATTCTTCCTTCAGTGTTCACTGTACTTTTTGTTACTCATGGGGGTGACTGATGAACACAAGATTTCTCAGTTCATCAGCCTTCTTACAGGTAAAGCTCTCCAGTGGGCAAGTGCAGTGTGGATGCATGGGGCGAACACACCATGCCTTACGACCATTTTCTGGAGCTCTTCACAAGAGTTTCTGACCACCAGCCCAAGGAAATAGAGGTCAGAAAGAGTTTATTAATGATCTGACAGGGAGAGAGGAGTGTTGTGGAGTATGCACTGGACTTCCACACCCTAGCCGCCAGCAGTGGCTGGAATGAGCTACCACTGAAAGCCACATTTCACCAGGGTTTGCTTCCAGAAGTGCTCAGCGAGCTGGCCTGCCATGATGAACATCTCTCTCTCTGGACTCTCTTATTGACCTGGCCATCTAACTGGATCATCTCATTTGTAAGTGACCCTCGCGACAGTTATCTCCTGCTCCGTCTCCCAACATGAGCCCTGTCACTCCTATGGAGGTCTCACATACACAACTACAGTGATCAGAAAGGGAGAGAAAAAGATGTGAGGGCCTCTGCTTGTACTGTGGTGATGCTGGCCATCAGATCTCTAAATGCCCCATTCGACCCCCATGGGACAGCCAGTCCATTAAAGCTACCAGCCCACCTAACCCGGTGAGTTCAGACACTACTCACAACTCACACTCTTTTCAAGTGCCTGTGTTATTAAAGCTGCCATATTTGACCCATATGCTTTCTGCATTCATTAACTCAGGAGCAGAAGGAAACTTCATAAACAGTGCGATTGTCCAGAAGTACCACCTGACCACCCACGAACTTCTGAGACCAATCACGTTAAAGGCCATCGACGGGGGTCCTATAGGAGAAGGTTTGGTCTCTGTGTGCATGACTCCCCTCGAGATCCAAATAGGAGCCATTCACACTGAACACATAACCCTACTTATCACTCAAACTGCACACCACAATATAATATTAAGATATCCTTGGCTCCAAATCCATGATCTTCTTATATCATGGAAATAATGGGACATTCTTCAGTGGTCTCCTTCCTGTTTACAGAATGGTTTGAAACTTCTCCAACTAATGCTCTTATCCACCTCTGTAGAGAGCCCCCAGCTTGGCTCCCTCAACAACGTTCCCTCCTGTTACCTCG
Source organism: Notarius cookei (assembly GCA_025447875.1). Taxonomy (NCBI): domain Eukaryota; kingdom Metazoa; phylum Chordata; class Actinopteri; order Siluriformes; family Ariidae; genus Notarius; species Notarius cookei. Next base: position 19,992,092 of record JAOEHH010000023.1, on the reverse strand, counting down.
ACCTAGGGGAAGTTTTCAGTAAAGAGAAAGCCTGTAGTCTGCCTCCTCACCGTCCCTATGACTGTGCTATTGATGTCCTCCCTGGTACAACTCCTCATCGTAACCGCATTTACCCCTTGTCTTTAATCAAACAAGCTGCTATAGAGAAGTACATACAAGAAGCCTTACAGCAGGGGTACATTAGACCCTCAATGTGTCCAGCCTCAGCAGTGTTCTTTTTTGCTGAAAAGAAGGGAGGGGGGTCTCCAGCTGTGCATAGACTATCGGGGCCTGAATCAGATCATCATGAAATACCCTTATCCACTCCTGCTGGTGCCTTCAGCCCTAGAACAGCTCAGATCAGCCAAGAATTTTTCGAAACTAGACCTTTGTAGTGCCTGCAACCTGGTCAGGATTCATGAGAGTGACGAATGGAAGACCACATTTTGCACCGCCACAGGCCACTTCGAGTACCTGGTCATGCCATGTGGCCTTTCTTGTGCCCCAAGTGTCTTCCAGTGTCTCATAAACAATGTGCTCAGGGACATGTTGGGGAGGTTCATTATCACATATATCGATGACATCCTAATCTACTCCCCAAATGAAAACAGCTACCACAAGCATGTCAGGTCAGTGCTCTCTCGCCTGCTCCAGACCCACCTATATGTAAAGACAGAAAATTGTGTATGCCATGTCAACCAGATCTTGTTCCTAGGTTACATTATCAGCTCGGGGGGGGGCATGGACCAGGCCAAAGTTAAAGCTGTGACATCATGGCCAACTCCCACTTCTGTCAAGGAGTTGCAATGCTTCCTCAGGTTCACAAATTTCTATTGTCAGTTCATCTGCAGGTTCAGCACCATCACAGCCCTTCTCCCCTCACTCCTGAAGAATGGATCCTGTTGCCTCCACTGGAACCCTGCAGCCAATCAGGCCTTCAACTAGCTCAAGTCAGCATTTACCACAGCTCCCATACTACAGCATCCAGATCCTTCTAAACCCTTCATTGTGAAGGTGGATGCATCTGAAACAGGAGTAGGAGGGGTTTTGCCTCAGTGCTTTGGAGAAAGACCCAAGCTTCACCCAGTCATGTTCTCCTCTAAGAAGCTCATGCCCACAGAGAGGAATTATGACATTGGTAATCAAGAGCTCTTGGCTGTCAAGCTGGTCCTGAAAGAATGAAGACACTGGTTGGAGGGTGCAGTGCATCCATTCATGATCCTGACCGAACACAAGAACCTGGAATACTTAAAAACTGCTAAGCATTTGAACCCCATCAGGTCAGATGGGCTCTATTCTTCAACATGTTCCAGTTCACTATCTCATATCATCCTGGTTTCAGAAACACCAAGGCTGATGCTCTCCTGTGTCAACATATCCTCACCACACTTTTCTGAACCCACCACGATCCTTCCACCTGAATGTTTCCTGCAAGCCATAATCTGGGACATCAACAGGGAGATCAGACAGGCACAACCCACAAGCCCTCCTGAAAACTATCCACCCGGACTTTTGCATGTTCCACCCAAACTCAGAGGCAAACTCATCACCTGGGCACACTTCTCTCCTGCCACTGGACACCCCAGCAGCCATTGCAATTACCAACTTTTCCAGAACAAGTACTAGTGGGAAAACATGATATTGGACATCAAACATTTTGTTTCCTCATGCTCCATCTGTGCCCAGGCCAAGGTTCCCAGAGCACCCCCTGCTGGTAAGCTATATCCTTTCCCAGTACCTCAGGGACCCTGATTACACATTGCTATTGACTTTATCACCGACCTACCCCAGTCACAAGGCAACACAGTCATTCTGGTCATCGTTGATAGGTTTTTGAAATCACTCAAACTCATCCCACCAACAGGTCTTCCCACTGCCTTCAAAACCACTGAACTCTTATTTACACATATCTTCCGCTACTATGGTATCCCTGAGGACAGTCAATGACTGATGTCCCCAGTTCATTTCAAGACTATGGTCATGGTTCATGGACAGACTGGGAGTGTCTGTTTGCCTCACTTCTGGGTATCAACCGCAGTCCAACAGCCAAATTGAATGAGCAAACCAGGAGGTGGGTTGCTTCCCCTGCATATTTTCCATGCAGAATCAGAAGGATTGGGCATGATTTCTTCCATGGGCTGAGTATGTACAAAACTCTCTCAAGCATTCAGCCACTCAGCTAACCCTGTTCCAGTGCATACTCGGATACTCCGCTTTTCCTGTGGGATGATACCCCTACGCAGATTCCAGCCCTCAACTCCTGGTTCCAGAGGAGTCAGCAGTTATGGGAGGAGGTTCATAAAAGACTACAGAGCGTCAACACCAAGTACAAGCACTGCACTGACAAGCACCAAAGTGCCACCCCAGAGTATGCCCCAGGTGATTGAGTATGGGTCTCTACAAAGGACCTCAGGGAACCTAACTCCTGCAGAACACTACAAGCCAGATCCATAGGCCCATTCAAAATGCTACATAAGATCAATGAGGTCTCATACAGGCTTGCGCTAACTCTTCACAGTAAGATGGCTCCCACATTTCATGTCACCTGCCTCAAACCTGCTATCCAAGATCCCCTAGCCTCTGACACACCCACCCAAGAAACCCCCTCCCCAGACACTGGCGGCAAGCCCACCTATGAGGTCAACAAGATCCTCAATTCCCGTCACAGACAGGGACAACTCGAGTACTTGGTTGACTGGGAGGGTTACAGCCCTGAGGAATATAATTGGGTCAGTTCTGGGGACATCTTAGACCCCTTTCTCATGCAAGAATTCCACAGCCTGCACCCCAACAAGCCTGCACCAAGAAAGAGAAGTCAACCAAAGAAGGGGGTTGCTCCCAGAGGGAGCTCCTTGTGGGGGGGAGTTCTGTCAGTAACAATGCTGAAAGCCTGAGTTTGGAGCAGCCTCCAAACATAGCTGCTCTGGACTACACTCCCCATGAATCACAGCATCCCTCATCACCAGAATACTAATTATATCACCTGTCAATTATCTCACCTACTTAAACCCCATTCAAACAGTCACTCAGTGCAAAGTATCATTCTGTGTCTCGTACCTGACTTTACTAAGCTGTTTGTGTTCTGACTGACTTCCTGTTTAAGACCACTGTTTGTGTTCATTCCCAACCTCATCTTCATGTCTGCCCTGTACTACTTTGTTTGCTGATCGATTGACCTCTGCCCATTTCCTGACCATGATTTCTGCTCTGTGATTTGGTTCCATTTGCAGTTTGCACTGCACCTGCTCTCCCCTGAAATTGTATCTGTAAATGCCAGCGTTCTGACATTTATACGATGCACATATGTGTGTGATTGGGATAACCAGATTTCAGATGTCCAGATGTAAGAAGAGAGCCCAATGTGCTTAATGAAAACATTTTCTCTTACCTTCCACATGGAGATCCCAGACAAGCCCACAGAAAACTGTTAGGTTTTGATCTGTCTGAACTGACCGAGGTTGAATTAACAATGTATGATCTAGGAATGTAGACCTCTGCTGCCTAAGAGATTCTGCCTCACAGATATCTGGGAGATTCTGCTTCACGGATCGATCTGGGAGCAAACAGTCACTGATACAAACCCAGCTGGTCAGAGATGTTTCTCAGTTTATTGTAGGACAAACATGAGTATACAGTATATTCACATTCAAGAGTGTGTTGTAGCTATGTGATTGGATGATGATGATGATGATGATGATGATGATGATGATGATGTGATTGATGAAGCTAGTTTATCTATGTATGACAGGGTAACATAAATGGGTGATGAAGCATTACATCACTGGTTTAGACTACACTATTTTATAAAAAAGAGAGAGCAAGACATGATGTACTGTACCATTATATCACCCACTAGGATCATAATCTTATGAGAGAAGAAATATATTACTGGTCAACATAACCTTCATAAAGCAGAGAGCAGAATGTGCAAACGAAGATGAATCTCAAGGATTTAATTAACCAAAATAAGTAGCAAACAGAACAACCTGTTCCAGTTTCAAGTATGCCAAACATATATTTCAATTAGTGGCCATGTTGTTGGGCAAGCTTTATGTTTGAAAATGACTAGTACAAGTGTACGCAAGTGATTGTAAACCCAATTCAATAAATATCTCCAGATAAACTTGTAAAAGTTACATCTAAAAGAACAATGCCAGAGACCTGTATTGCTTTTGGATGTAATAACAGACATGGAGATAAGCCTGGTTTAATTTTTCACCGCTTCCTTGCAAACCTAGAAAGACAAGAAAAATGGGGAGCTGCAGTTAACTGGGAAGATTGGGTTCCAACAAAGCATTCCCATGTGTGTGGATAATTCTGTCAGAACCACCTCCATCAAGGAACATTATTTACATTGCAATATTTGCAACAAGTTGTATTTGGCAGGTGGCTCTGTTCTGGGACCTCCCTGCCCTTCTATGTGCATACATGGAAAGGCTAAAGCAGGGAGAGCCACAGCAAACAGCAAAGGTAGGCAGGTTAAAGCAGCTTAAATAAGGTGCTCTATGAGAGATTTGCCCATAGAATACATAGAAGGGAATCAGCTGAGCTGACAGCTGATGTGGGCTGGCTTGAGATCAGATGCAGTCAGTTGATGTAGCTGGGATTGAGGGCTGAGCTTGACTTTTTGGCCTGTCATAACTACACTACACTCGATTTTTGTATCTGGTCAATACAAAAGCTGCATGTACCTGTTATTTCTCCTCACACTTTTTCTAGCTCAAGGCCATTCACTTATAAAAATCACGTAGATCTAGATCTAGCTTAGGCATACTCAAGTTAACATTCAACAAGTCCATAAGTTGGTGTAACATGAACAGAACTTTGGTCTAGATAGTAAAGCTTTTAACAGGTTGCATGATCTAACACTACTCAGTACAGTCTATTAGTCCATACACAAGCATGTCATACATATCAGCTCTACTGTTCTACAAAAAGCATGCCAAATGGCAAATGTATGAATGTTAAAATGTATATCTGGATGTGGGCTTTGGATGCAATATACTTCATTAGACCTAATGCTTGGCTAGACTAGCTGCATATTTGTTATATACTGATAATGTAGATTCAGCTAAACACCATAAAATAGGCTAGATCTAAGCACTGGCTTATTTATTATTATTAGAAGTTTACATTTGAGCTTACCTTTTCCATAATAAGGTATTTTTCTTTTTCAGTAATTTCCCATAATATTCCGGCATGCACGAAACCTGCCTCAAATTATTGGTAGGCATCTGTACATTTGTATGTTTTTAGCATCTCTCCAGTGTATTTAGAAGTCCCAAATGCTAAATAGTTCAGGATGTCGCAGGATCCCAAATTCCAAATGGTAGCTGGTTTGCACTTTATTCCTTTTTAAGTGGAATAAATACATTTGTGGGTAAATTATATGGATCTCTGATGCCTGCATGTTTCAGCTTTTCACTGTAACATGATCTGCTGGTATAATCTAAATTTTTAATCAGTTCATAGTGATTGTACTGACTGTAGTCATCTCAGTTTTCATTATTAATTATTGTGGCCATGTTTCTTTGTTTGCCTGGCAATATGGCAGATACTGCACAATAAATGAAAATCTGTGATATCAGTGAAAAGCCCCTATAGTTTAGGAGGCTCCCCTTCCATGCTAATTGGAGTTAGTGTTGTAGTCAAGTCACTACACCTCAAGTCCGAGTCCAGTATTGAGTCCCCAGTGTTCAAGTACGAGTCAAGTCCAAGTCATTAAAGAAAATTTGAAGTCGAGTCCGAGTCGAGTCCACGACTGATCCGAGTCGAGTTTGAGTCAAGTCCAATAACAAGACTCCAGCCACACCATTTGATGGTGGCTGTTGCTGCCTTCATGTGAAACCATCTCTGTGACTGTGTTGGACTAACGTTACTGCTTGACTGCCCCATTTTAGTTAATAGGCTACAGATAAAAAGCTTATTCATCACTCAGCAAGCCCCGCTATCATCATCATCTCTGCTAGTTAGATGAGGCTGGTGTATACTGTATAACTGTATCCAGGAGGACTAGCTTCATTTAATGCTATATACTCCTTTAGTTTGATCCATATTTCTGTTCAACACAGTACATTAAAATCCTAATCAGTAATAATTTCATTAACAATGAGTGCTTTAGATGTAAGATATCTAATATTTAATAGTCCTAGATTTAGATCAAAGGTGCTGGCTGTACATTCAGTAGAATCTAATTTTATGTTAATTAAAGAACAACAAATTTTGAGTATTTCTGCATTTTTTAGAGCTCGGGGAACAGACATAGTCTCAATATACTGGAACTTGAGTGACAGCTCTGTGCAGCTAGTAGATGGTTGGTTTAGCCTGTTTGTCTGCTATGTGGCCTTGGTTCTGGATTGTCACTGATTAATTAGGCCTGTTCTAAGACTATAGGCTATGCTGCAAGAAATGAGAGAAGAACCACCCCAAGCAGGATTGATACCGTCTTACCTTAACAGGCCAGCCTTGCCCTCAAAATTACTCCAATTATCTATGTATAAAGTCAACATTGTTTTCATTACACCACCTGGATATCCGGCAGTTCAGCAACCACATAACCTGCTGAATAACATGAATCTTAGACCTAAAGAATACCTGCTATGTCTGGTAACCTGGCTCCTGGTGTACACCTGACTAAAGCTGCTGGTGCCCCTAAAGGCCTAGCTAATTTCATGTGCTGTAAGATAGAGTCTCCTATAACCAG
>JAOEHH010000023.1:19756719-19767726 GCA_025447875.1 Notarius cookei | reverse complement strand
ATATATATATATATATATATATATATATAAATAATGTGTGTGTGTGTGTCTGTGTGTCTGTGTAGTTGAAGAAGAGTGGCAAAGAGCCTAAGGTTGTTGTTGAACTTCTTCTAGGAGGGACCACACACAAAACTACGGTGAGAATTTTATGGTTCTTTTGCTATTTTATACATATTATTTTCCAAGTGTCTTCAATGTATTTTTAATTTTGATCTGTATGTTACCTTTAAACATTACCAGTAAGCTATCAATTTGTTTGCTCACTACTACTGTATTTATACAGTGTGATTGGTTATTGCCACTATATTTCACTTAATGATCTTGAAATTAAGTGATCTGAATAATAACCAGATCACTTAATGATCTGGTTATTATTCATTGGCTGCTTGTATCATTAAATGTTTCTGTTTTACAAGACTATTCTTAAAGTTAGCTGTGCTATTATGTTATGGTTATTCATATTCTTTCTATTTACTTAATTTTGTGAACATTTTTGCTTCTTGTTTTGATTCAATTCAAGGTGTGTGATCGTACCACCTCACCCCAGTGGAATGAGGCCTTTCATTTTCTGGTTTATGACCCCAAGAAGGAGGAACTTACTGTGAAGGTATAGAAATACACTCTGTCCCAAGTGCTTGAATTTTTATCTAGTTAGCAAGGTCCAGTAATGTAAGAACATATTGAACTCGTATTCCCTTCTTGGTAGTACAGCTGGGTGTTGAAATGGTGTAGTGTCTGTGCCCAAGGAAAACAAAAATGACATTTGTTAAGACATACTGTTGTATCTAATCAGTTGATGCAGGTTTGTTGTGGTCTACAGACTCTACTACTCTCATGGTCTCATATTAAGACCAAAAATATATGGACACCCCTCCTAATTCTTTAGTTCAGGTGTTTCAGCCATACCTATTCCTAATAGGTGCATAAAACCAAGCACATACAGTCTCCCTGGACAAATATTGGCAGCAGAATGGGGAGAACTGAAGACCTCAGTGACATTAAAGTGTATATATTATGGAAAACTCATTTTTCAGTTCTGGTTCACATACATTTGGGTATTTGGAGTGTCTACCAACCCACACACTCTGAAATAAGACAACCCAGTCAGTTTCTTTTGGGCTGCCTAAGTCGGAAAACATGTGATTCAACAAGTGGCTCAGATTTGGCTCCCCTTCTTATGTAAAGAGGGGGAGCACATTAAAATTATAATCTCCACCCACTGCTTGAGAACTACCATCGCAAAGGTGCACCATATATTTCTCGCAAGCACTGAACCTGCTAGCATTACGTCAAAGTGAGTTAAGCATGGAAACTGCTCTGTTATTGGCTGCACAGAGCAGCACACATTGTTAGATCTGCCCCTAGCCTCAGAGGACAGAAGAGCTGAGTGGATTGATTTTATTTTTGATGGCTATGTCTCAGCTATAGTCAGCCAAAACCTGTTTGTGTATGCTAACAACTTTTGTGTCTGACTGCTTTTCCAACCTGGGTCAGTAAAACACAGGATTGGCAATGAAATTGTTCCTAAAAGAGGGATTAATACCAAATGTCTGTGGCAAAACTGCAGATTATGGTATATAAGTATTTAAAAAATAATTGATATGTGTTTCTTTGGCCATTTAGCACTATCTAACAATAACAGTTGAGGTAATAGCTGTATGCTAATTTTCTAGAAAGTTATTGCCATTACTTGCTGCAGGATCCACAATACCGTTAACGCTATTAGTTTATTAGTTGAATGACTACAAGGTGAACTTCATGTTATCAACACTTTTAAATAACATGAAAGTAAAATGAGAGAATGGGTGTAGGGCTGAGGTCACTAATAGGTGGCCAGTGGTCTGGGTGCAGACCTCCGACCGGGACCTATAAATTATTGAATATTATTACATTTTTATGGAGCATTTCTACTTTAACCATCACAGTTTTTCTCACCTTTACAGCACTGGTTTAGCAGCCCGGGAAACTCAGACCAGTTGTATGCATTGTAATCTCAGGTGATGCTGCCCAGCCAATCAAATCTTTGCAGTTCTTGAATCAAGGACTGAAGTCCGTCATACGGTGGAGAAACGAGGGACAACAGTCAGAGAATTATTCAGAAAAAAAGTAATTAAACATGGTGTGCTCAAAAAAGAGAAAAGGAGACTGTGAAAACAGAGCTTTTAATCAAGAATGGATACTCTTACATGTTTATTCTTCCCACGGGCAGTTCAAAACCAGTATATCTCAGACTGTGACGATGATTATTGTTTATTATAAAATTGTTTGAAACTGTTGAAGGGCACATGCAATACAAGTTGCAATTATTTTATATTGTTCCCTGAGATGCTTTTGTAAAGGTTTTTTTGTTTGTTTGTTTTTTTTTTTTTTTTTTGAGAAGGAACCCCCCCACCTTGGTGGTTCTTTCCCATGTCATTTTAGCATAGTATGAAAACCCTCCCTACAGAATAATATAGTCTGATTTTGTAGCTGTGTCTTGAAATTTAAATATGTAAATAGCTTCACTCTGAATTGTATGGAGCAATAACAGCTTAGCCATGAAGCGGTAAAACATACAAGCTCACAATGTGGGGACACCGAGTGCTAAAGTCTGTAGCACATATCCTCTGTTGCAACACTCACTACAGAGTTCAGAACTGTCTCTGCAAGCATCAGCACAATAACTCTGAATCAGGAGCTTCATTAAATGGGTTTCCATAGCCAAACACCTGCACACAAACCTAAGATGAATCACACTGTCAGTCTGGTGGATGAATCAGAGTTTTAAATATGCCAATTTAAAGGCACAGCCACAAAATCAGCATGTTTTATCTGATTGGGTTTTCATACCATCTTAAAACAGCATGAGAAAAAAGCATACCTACCCGAATGCATAATGCATTATGCCAGTGGTAAAGGTAAGTAGAGGAGGATTAATGGTCTGGGCCTGTTTTTCAGGCTTTGGGTTTACTTCCACCCCTTAGTTCCATCCATCATCTAGATCACTTCCATCAGGAGGGAAGCTGGAGTCAATCCCAGCTGACGTTGGGCGAGGGGCAGGGTATATCCTGAACAGGTCGCCAGTCTATCACAGGGTTCACACAGAGACAGACAGCCATTCAAACCAGTGGGCAATTTAGAGTAGGCAGTTGACCTAATCCACATGTCTTTGGCCTGGGTGAAACCCACACAGGACATGCACACAGAAAGGGCCCCAGTCTGATTTGAACCAGAACCTTCTTGCTGTGAGGTGACCGTGCTAACCACTGTGCCACCCCACCTCATTCCAGGGAAGGATTAATGGTACGTTATACAGTGACATTTTAGACAATTGTATGATTCTGACTTTGTGGTAAAGATTTGGGACCCTTCTTGTTCTAGTATAACTGTGTCCCTTTGCACAAAATGGGGATCTCCAATGGACTGCACAGAGCCCTAACTTCAACCCCATTTAACATGTTTCAAATGAACTGGAACAGTGATTGTGAGCCAATCCAAAATCAGTGTCTGACCTCACAAATGCCCTTTGGATTGAATGGGCACAAATTCCTAGAGACGCACTCCAAAATCTTGTAGAATTGTAGACTTCCCAGAAGATTGGAGACTGTTACAGCTCGAAGAATGGTTAAGAGGGTTTTCTTATGTCTTCATTACATTAGACCTGGTATTAGTCTCTGCTTGATGGAAAGGGTGTTTCTGGACCAACAATTTGTGCTGAAACTAGAGTCTTAAAAACAGGTATTTATGAGCTCCAGTCACTGATAAGGGGTAAAACCTATAACATGGGACAAACAGGATGGTATACACGTGTGTGCATGTGCGTGTGTGCACGCGCGTGCATGTGCTTGAGGCTTCAAAGGCGTGTGGTAATATCCTTATCCTTGTTACAATTTTGGGATGAAGGACTTCAGTATAAAGGCTTTTTTGTAAGAGAGAATGCTATAAGGACTGTAAGAGAAAAGCCTGCAAGTAGGGAGAGTGTGTTAGCACTGAACAAGTGCTCAGAGTGGCAACACCTGGGTATGAACCTGAAGTTTAAATAAAACCTTCTCTTCTCCAGGTTTGTGCCTGCTTGCATCTTTATTCAAGGGGAAAACAGAAAATTTACTTCACAATTCAGCAAGCTGCAAACTGGGGACATTTCAACATTACTCTGCATACATTTGGCCATAGAGTGTAAATTAGTCTTATATTCGGTGTTCTCTTGGATGTCTTAGATTTAGTATCTTTAAAATATATAATTAACTCATTATAAATGTTTTTATGACTCTCAGTGTTGTGTTGTGGAACAAATATCATGTGGTGTTCTGCACTAATCATTGTTATAATTTGAATTTTTCTCAATAGTTGTCACACTGCTGGGACTTCCCACTTGGCTCTGTGGTGATTCCTATCAGAGAGCTTCTTTCCCAACCAAATTTGCTGCTGGACCAATGGCTAAATTTGGATGGAGCTTCACCTCGGAGTCAGATACTGCTGAGGGCAGAGCTGAAGGTATAAATCACTGGCCAATTCATAGGAACAGTAAGTGTGAGTCCTTGCTAAGAGATTTGTTTACTGACACAGCAAAAGAGAAGGTATACTACCTATTCATATATGCATAATATCCTAGCTTGTACCATCTTACTTGATTTGTGTAAGGACTCTGGGTATAGGTGAAGATCCATGTGCAGCAATATTTATTAACAGAGTGGTAAAGAATTGTAACTTGTAATTCAGGCAAGAGTCAGACAATGAGAAACATTGTCAGAGGGCAAATCCAAAACAGAAATCAAGAGGCAAGGGTCAGAAGACGGCCATGTCCATTTAGAAGATAGATAAATTACACAAAAAGTGAGATTAGGAACACTTTGCAAAAACACAGTGCACCACATACCCAAACCCCTTAAAATTGCTTTACTTTGACCTTAATTTCCTTGTAAATTTTTCAGTAGTTTTTAAGTGGAATTGTGCATGATTCTTGGCCGAGTAAGGGGTACAACTAGAGGTTTGTTTTTTTTCCCTTATTTTTTTTCAGATTTGCCCCTTAATTTTAGTCCTTAAAATCTTATCACCCTTTAATTTTGATTAATTAAGGAATAATTTAAGACTGTTTTAAGGTCTGTAAATCCTTAAAATATAATTTTGGTTAAATATCACCCCTTAATTAGATTCCTTATATTTTAAATTTTAATCAGGTCAAACATGAGGCATTTTTTAGGGTGAAATTAATGGGGTTGTTTAGTGTTACGAATTAATGAGAATCAAGTTAAGGATTCTCATGTTCATTGATCCTTTAATTTGATGATACAAATTACTACCAGTTTGTCGTCATGTATATGAACAGCTGGCCATCATTGAGGTCATTTGTTGGTAAAATAAAACACAAAATAACATGATATTTATTTATAACATTTATTTATAAATAATTATCATGGATTTTTTTTTTTTGGCAGGGGAAAGCATGCTTGTCACCCTCCTGGCTCCTCCTCACTTTCCTAACTGGTCCCATTTCTGGTTCTCATTATGTATTTTGTTTTCCATGTTACTTTTTACTCCTGTCTAAAATAGAAAAAGAAACAATGTTAACAATATTCAGAGGACATGACTGTAATGGTGTCCAAACATGTAATTACTACAGTTTGTTGTGCATCAAAATTTAAGAGAAATGGCTCTCGGATCATTCCCAGTAACATGTACTGTATATGAGAACAAAGCCACAAACTATTGAGAAAAACAAGTGTTAATATAATGCTATGCTTGTTCTTAGTGCTATCAAGACACATAATGCAACAAACAATTATTGAGCTAGTATTTCAAGGAAATAGTCATTGCATGACTATGCAATGGTCAGTAAAGCGTGGTATGATCTCCTGGAGTTAGATCAAGCTCTTCCTTTATTTCTACAAATAAGAAAAAAAAAATTGCATGTACACTGCATTTTCTGAAACATTGGCCAAAAATTGTGCCAGATTCTGTTATCTCCACTAACGGAGGAAATCAACTTTTCTTAAAGGTGCTGACTGCAAAGTTGAATTCTGGGCAAAATGTTCTATTTCTATTGCTGTTGGAGTTTTGAGATGTTTTGCTGCTGCACACACCATGTACCCTATGTGTAAATGTTTTGCCGAGATAAAATGCGTCCTGCATTTTATGATTCCGGAGATTGCCGAAGCAAGTGAGCAACAATATCACATGACTACCATGGGGTGTGTTTGACTTACTTTTAACCAAAACAAGTCGGCATGGGCAAACATCGCAGACTCTGCTCTACTACCAGCTTAAAGCTAGTGAGAAAAGAAAAAGCCTGCCAAGTGAGTGCAATTGCAAGAGCAAGGTTAGATGATGTAATTTTTTTTCTAGACAGATAACTGAATCATTCTAGCTAGTGTTTAGCTATCTTAGCCTTAGAATTCATGGGCTCAACTCCATGGTAACGAGTATGGAGTTATACACCTAATGTTTTGATCTTACAGAGAAAGAAACAATAACACAGAAGTAGTAACTGAGAAAAGATAAAACAAAAGACAAATATCTGTTCACGAATCTCAACCACAAATTGCATACCTGCGACTCAAAACACTCCGAGGTCGATGCAGAGTCATGATATTTTCCGTACATCACCATCTTGGTGTGACACAGTTCCATAATTATGCTAATTAGTTCAAACTCCTCGCGTTCGGCTATTTCCGCAGGTCCATACTATTTACCTCAAAAGATGGGGAAACGGTCCCAAAACAATCACATCTTGTCCACATGATGTTCTTGCAAGACATAGGAAAATACCATGCACAATTATTATTATTATTTTTTTTAATTTCAGATGACTTTGCAGTCAGCACCTTTTAACTAGTAAATATCCAACATTAAGTGGATTTGATATGTACCTAGAAGGTACAAATGTTCAAATCTTTCAATTGAAGGAAATCATTCACTGTCCCCATTAGGTCCAATACAGTCTTCAATAAGAAAATGAGCAAGGGGTATTTTGTGTTATAAATTGTTACAAATCTTAAATGGCATAACAGATTTTAATTCCATCACCATAAAATGAAAGCAGGAAGGCTTTATTTCCAATCCACACCGATCAAACTATATTAGTTATTTAAAATGACATATTTAGAAGTAAAAAGCATTTCCTCTGTATGTTTAAGTATGTAAGTTAAGTTTAAGTCTGGAGTTTCAGTGAGGTGTATGTGTACAGAAATAGGTGTTACGTTTGCAAACAATCCGATTCTTTTCAGTGGCTCTTTGGTATGAATGAATGGAACTGACTCATACTTGAAAGCCGTTCTTTTTATCATTGTGCCCAAATTTCACTGATTGCCTTAAATCCATTCAGCCCTAATTTCCCTTTACATGAACAGTGAGAACCAGCCATTTACAAATCTATGTCGCGTTTGGTTCCTTAAAGAGTTACTGCACACTCAAATGTGTTGTTGAGCTGTAAAGTAAATGTGTTTTTGAGCCTGTACTGTGATGAAACACATCAGTCCTGATCTTAATATTGACAAAATTACCATTTTTATAAAAATCAGCATTTTATGGGTTGAAAATGGCTCAAAATGCCATCTACTGGTTAAAATCATCCTGAACCTTGCAAGGGCAATGCTGATGTACGTAGAGTCAACCATTTGGTACTTCTCTAGGTCATCAGTCAAGTCAAGTTTATTTGTATAGCGCTTTTAACAACCGACATTGTCGCATGTTAAAATTCACAGAAAATGAAAGGCTTTAAACATGAGCTAATTTTATCCCTAATTTATCTCTGATGACCAAGCCTGTGCCAGTCAGTCGTCCAGAAGGCTGGTGACTTGATTTCATATCTTCTGCCAGACCTGCCGGTCAAGCATGGCCTCCTTAAGGTGATCCCCTGGTAGGTCAGTGTCCTTTTCGAGGAGAGCGCTGAGGGTTGTGCAAGGTCAACCAACCTTGCATTTCGCTTTGGGCTCCCAGAGTAGAACTCTGGTAGCAAGCCGATCGTGCCTCATCACATGGCCACACAGTGCTAGACGCCTCTTCCTCATCACGCATGAGAGTTGGAGTAGGTTTCAGTACAGTCACTCATTTTACCAATGATCATGCCATGAGACATTTAGAATTCTACACAGCATACAGGTATAAAGTGCCACTGAAGGACTTTTCCTGGGTTTTAATCAATAATCAGGATTCCAAGCCATACAGGAGTATAGACTCCACTGATGCTTTGAAGACTTTAGTCTTGGTTTCTCTGGAAGTGGGGCAGCCCAGACTTTGAACAGAGAGTTGAGGGCACCCCATGCTTTGGCCTTCTGGCAGTCGATGTCATGAGAGGTATTTCTCCAGCTACCAAGGTACTTGGTCTCTATTGCTGTACTATCAAGGGTGTGGAGGGGTTAGACAGTTGAAGGATTGAAGTGCATCCATTTGTTACTTGCATTCAACTGAAGGCCAACTGCCTGGAAAGTCAGCTCAGCCACGGTGAATAAGTGCTTTGGCAGAACTGATTGCATCTTGAGAAGTGTAGTATCATCAGTGAAGTCTATGTCAGCAAGGTGGACTGCAGGGTGGTGCGAACTACATCTGTGCTTAGCTGTCAGGCCATCATCAGAATGTATGGCTATAATGCAAGGTGTAGTCAAGGACAATGATGAAAAGCAAGGGGGCTACTGGATCCCCTTGAAGTAAGTATAAGTTGATGGTGAACTCATCTGTATGCACAAAGGATGGAAAACATGTTATTACATCAGATAGAATCAAATGCCTTTTTAAAGCCTAAGAAGACAACAACTCCCTCCTTTTGGTAGTTCATGAGCTCTTCAGTGATGCATCAGAGAGCTAGGATTTGTGAAATAGTAGAGCACACTCTTTGGAAGCCATTTTGGTTTGGGCGCAGGAAGTTGTCCATTATAGGCCTGATCCTGTTTAGCAGCAGTCTGTTGTAGAATTTTGAAGCCACTTGGTTTAGGCTAATGCCTCTGTAGTTGCCTATATGTTATGAAATTTAGATAAAAGAACCCTCTAATCAGAAGTGGATATCCCCCAGTCCTGGTCATTGAGAGGGAGTCTGTGAAACCGTGCTCATTTTGAAATATATAAAATGAAATTACTGTATATTGGCGGGATGTATAAGTTTAATTCTGTTCCAAATTTTACCATAGCTTCATCCCACTCATCATTTCGTAGATAAACCTAGTAATCCCTGCCCGTAAAAAAGAAAAAAGAATAATGAACTGTTCTTTTGAATATTTTAATTGCCATAGTACTGTGATAAGTAAATAATCCACTTTCACAAGTAGTCAATATTGACTAGCAACTATGTAAAGAGATAAGACACTGCTGTGCTCTCATCTTCACCAAGACATGGCTGCACAAAGGTATCGCCAACTCTAATCCAACTAGAAGGGCTAGCCTTCTGCACCAACAGAAACACTTCCTTGTCAGGTAAGACATGCAGCAGCTTGTGTGTTTACATCAGTAACAGCTGGTGTACGAATGCAACAATCATCTCTGTGCACTGTTCGGCACTCATGGAGGTTTTAGCAGTTAGATGCAGACCTTTTTATGTTCCCAGAGAGTTCACGACCGTTATAATTGCTGTTTACATCCTGCCTAGCACCAATGCTAAAGCTTGCGGTGCTGTGAGTGAACTCTATGGGATAATCAGCAAGCTTCAGAGCTCACCCTGCTGGTTTCTTCACTGTTACTGGGGACTTCAATAACGCATCACACAAGTCGGTTCTACTCAGATTTCATCAAAATGTTGACTGTGTTACACAATGAGATAGCATGCTCTTTCTCTGGCACATCGCTGCAGTGACATGGCCACTCCGACAGCTTTTACCAGCCATCAAAGTCTCTAGGGAAGAATTACAATAGTGGTTTCCCCATTGCCTTCTACTTGTATTCTGTTATAGAGATTTTTTCCTCTTAACCATTCATTCACACCTATGGGCAATTTAGAGTAGCCAGTTAACCTAATCCGCATGTCTTTGGACGGTGGGGGAAACCGAAGCACCCAAAGAAAGCCAACGTAGACGCAGGAAGAACATGCAAACTCCACACAGAAAGTCCCCAGTCAGCAGTGAGGTTCGGACCCAGAACTTTCTTGATGTGAGGTGACCACGCTAACCACTGCACCACCTTGCTGCCACATTTTAAATGAAAGCTCCAGAGTCGTGTGGCTGCTGGGTGTTAATGTAGCAAAAGTGATGCATTATAAAACTAAAATGTATTAATGCAGATGTAGCCTAAATAGACAAATGGCAGTCTTAGCGCTGTCATCACAATGCCTGGCTGCCAGCTATCCCCATGTAACGTTAGGTTGACTAAACTTGGGTTACTATTGGGCTAGTCTGTTAGCTAGATTCAGCATGGCAAATATTGTGAATAAGCATGAACGAAGTTTGGTGCCCATCATTTAGACAATCTTATTTTCAATGTATTTGTGATCATCATGTGTACCTTCCATTCCTGGAATTCTTTGTACAAACTGGGATGTATGTACATCAAATGTTTCATCAGGTTAGATGTATTGTCTCCTACCACCACACATGACTTGAGGCACCATTTCCACAAAGGAGTAGAAGGGGACTCCACCTCTCCACCATCACTTTCCCTTAAAGCAAAATTTTGCCATATCTTGCACAGAGAGCCTTGCATCTCGACAAGTTTCAGAAATCTTATGTCACCAGTTTGTTCAGCCGCTGCTGAATCCATAGTGTCTTCCCAAACTTGGCTAGATAAATAGAGGCAGTATGGCATGGTCACCAGTCAGAGGGAGAACTCTTCCACTGTGGCAAAACATTAATTATTGAAATTTGTGAAATGATGATACCGTACAAAATCAAATGACAAATTTAAGTCAAGTTTATTTGTATAGCGCTTTTAACAATAAACATTGTCGCTAAGCTGCTTTACAGAATTTGAATGACTTAAAACATGAGCTAATTTTATCCCTAATCTATCCCCAATGAGCAAGCCTGTGTTGACGGTGGCAAGGAAAAACTCCCTCAGACCACATGAGGAAGAAACCTTGAGAGGAACCAGACTCAAAAGGGAACCCATCCT
>JAOEHH010000023.1:19175775-19187237 GCA_025447875.1 Notarius cookei | reverse complement strand
TTGTACAGCCGGGACTGATGTTCTTGTGCCTGCTGCAAATTCTCCTGGGTTAGGTGGCTGAGTGTGTAAGTTTTGTGCACAGATTGATAACGTACTGAATTCCCCTTTTACTATTAAAATTCCCCTCCTCCCAATTTTGCTGTATGACATCTAAGACGCCATGCTTGTGCCCATATAAATTTAAATGGGGAAAACCCCATAGATATTTGTGGGACCTCTTGTACTGCAGATAACAAGGGCTTGAGCCATTTAACCCAGTTAAGAGTGTTTTGTACACAAATTTACAAATTAATTTCTTAAGGGTTTGGTTAAATTGTATGACCAAGCCATCGTAACTTGTCAGGTTTGCAAAGTGTGCATGACAAATCTAGTGCCCTGATCAGTCAGGATTTCTTTTAGAATCCTGACTTGGGAGACAATTTTAAACAGTACCTCTGTGACACTGCATGCAGAAAAGTTATGCAATGGCACTGCTTCCAGGGACCGCACTGCATAGTCCACCAGGGCTAAAATCAAATCAAGCAATGCCCTCGTGCAGTCCAATTTAATGGTCTGACAAGATCCATCTTAATTCTTTCAAAGGGGGTCTCAATTAGGGGAAGAGGGTGCAATGGCAGTCTTGGGGAGGCTGCTGGATTCACCAGTTGGTACTTGTGACATGCTGCACACCACCTGCAGGCATCTCTGTGAATCCCTGACCAGTAGAAGCAGGCTATTAGGCAATTTAGTTTTTTGTCTTGCCCTAGGTGTCCAGCCATTGGGTTATAATGAGCTGCATGGCATATGAGTTCCCTGCAGCTTTTTGGTCTCAACAACTGCGTTGTCTGTTCCCCAGTCTGAGTGTCCTGCATCACTTGATATAGCCTGTCCTTAATTACAGAAATGTACAATGCCTGGCTGTAGATTCTGACCATCAACAACTCGCTTGGGAGAAAGCGTGCCACAGAGTCTTGTCTCATGCCTGCTCCAGAGAGAAATCCACTAAAGAATCCCCGAGAGAATGGGGAGGACCAGTGTGCTCTCTGCTCAACATGGCACTATGAGGCAGGGTTGATGTAGGTGGCTCTGGGCTGGCTTCCCCAGACATCACCACACTGGGATTCCCACGTGACATGGTACTGCAGGATCCACCCACCACCACTTACTCTATTAAACTCCAAAACCAAGGCCAATCCATCCTCAGAATTCGTGGGTGAAGCACAGGCTAACCGCAACCTCGATACTATAATTTATTCCCTGAAACTGGATTTTTACTGATACCTGCAGGTATTCATGAATATCCCCATGCACATACCACCAAATGTGCTGTACTGCTGTACCCAATGCCTCACATTGAACCAAAATTTGGTGTATCGATGTTTGGTTACAGCCTGAATCCACCAAAGCGTGATATGTACCCCCTTGGATACTCACCAGTATGTGGTACATTCCAGATCAATCGGGGGCAGTCTCTGGTGCGTCGGGGATCTGGACCACTGCCCCCACCCCAATTGCTCGGCAGTGGTCCTGGAAGTTCCCAGGCTCCCCACAACACCAGCCCAGGCCTCACTTCAATTTTGAACTGGTTACTACGAGCGGCATATTTCCCAGTAAAATACGTATCTATGTAACACACGCACACACTAATTATATATACAGTAGGTGTGTGTATTTTATATATTGTATAAAAATACACACACACACACACACACACACAGAGTGAATGTCATGTTGGACCCCTTTCAGTTTGCCTCCCCTGTTAATCTTGTAATGAGCCACCTGGACGGAACTAAGAACCATGCACATTTTTTTATTTTCTTTTGTTTAACTTTTCTTCTGCTTTTAAATGTATTCAGCCATGTGTTCTTGCACACAGGGTCTTATCTAATTTTAATATGGATTTTAGCACAATCATGCACCAGTGCTTGAGTAATTTGTTAACTGGTATGACCAATCTTTCCTCTGGTCAGGCCAGGGAGAAGGGGCCTCCTATGAATATCAATAAACATTTGTTTTGGCCTTAGGCAACATTTAAATATAGTTACTTAAATGTGGCTAAGACCAAAGAAATGCTGATTGAAATTCATAGGAGGCCCCTTCCCCCTGGCCATGTGTGATTAAAGGCAAATAAAACCCAAAAAATTAACTCCATTTGCGATCATGGCAAATGCCCTGATGTGCACGTTTAAATTAAAAATAAAACTTTAAAAATATATACAGTACATTTTAAATGTTACAATATTGCTAAAAATAGGCTTACCTGGGTGCCGACATTGCACTGAAACTGGATATCTGCTTGTGACGTAACTTTCCCACGAATACACTGTTTACCTTAGTAACACAGATCCATCAAATAAAGGCTTCTAATTCTAAAATAAATCCCCGAGCGCTGGAGAGCAGGTCCTCACTGCTCCAGGTGTGTGTGTGGTGTGAACACTGCTTCAACTGGGTTAAATGCAGTGAAAGAATTTCACTGTGCTGTACCGTATATGTGGCAATAAAATACATGAATCAAAAGACTTCACTTTTATCAAGTGTAAATCTAACTCTGCTAGATAATGCATACACAGTACTGACACTGGTAAACAATGGCAGTTGTCATAGCAACATAATTGTCTAAAAGATCACTTTTCTCAGTGAATAAAAACAAACAAAAACATGTTACATAAAAATACACTAATTTAAAAAAAAAAAACCACTACGACTGTCTGGCGATGGAGCATTTATAGGCAGCACAACAGCCTCCTGGCTGGGTATGTGTGTGTTCACTGCTTCAAAGATTAGGCTTATTTTTACAGTCAAAACACTTGACACTCGGGCATCGTTAGAGCTGTTTACAGCAATTTAGAAGCGACGTATCCACGACATCTCAGCATGTGGTGAGTAAGTTATGTCACATCATCAGATTCTTTAGTGTAATTTGTACTCAAAGCATGATATCCAAACCTCAGAGAGAGTAAGATACAGATGCTACGTATAAAAAGGCAAAATCAAATGATTTTTAGGAAGTTGCAAATTTTTTTATGTGGACATAACACTCATGAAAATGCTTTATTCTTTTATCGAGTCTGTCTTTTCGTGTTCTAGGAGTTGCTGGCTTGTCAGTCTTAATCATAAAAATAGGAACAAACAGGAAAAATTGTCAAACTGTGCCATAGGATTACTAGTGCTACCCTGAATGACCTTCAGCCCGAAGTAAGGGAAGGTCATCTCAAAAGCACAGACCATTGTTTTGGGGACACACCTTCCTTTATGTTAAAAGGTACTGACTCCAAAGTTGAATTCTGGGCAAAATGTTCCATGGCTATAACTGTTGGAGTTTCAAGATGTTGCTATGCTGCATACACCATCTCCTATGCATTACTGTTTTGCCAAGATAAAATGTGTCTCGCGTTTTATGATTCCGAAAATTGCCAAAGCAAGTGAGCAGCAATATCATGTGACCACCGTGAGGTGTGTTTGACCTACTTTTAACCAAAACACGTCAGTGTGGGCAAACATGGCAAACTCCACTCTCTCGCAAGCTAAAAGCTTGTGGAAAAGAAAGGCCTGCCAAGTGAATGCAACTGCAAGCTAGAACAAGGTTAGAAGACATCATTTTTCAGGACAGATAACTAAATCATTTTAGCTAGTGCTTAGCCTTAGAATGCATGAGCTCGACTCCATGGTAGCGAGTATAGAGTTATAGGGAGCTTTCACATGATGTTACTGTAACTGTGGATTTGTTTATTTGGCCAAGCTTTGAAAACAACCAGCACAAGTGTACGCAAGTGATTGTAAGCCCAATTCAGTACATCTATAGATAAACTTATAGAAGTTATATCTATAAAGAACAAATGCTAGAGACCTGTAGTCCTTTTGAATGTAATAACAGATGTGGAGATAAGCCTGGTTTAACTTTTCACTGCTTCCGGGTGAACCCAGAAAGACAAGAAAAATGGCGAGCTGCCATTAAACTGAAAGACTGGATGCCAACAAACTGGATGCTGTGTGTGTAGAGAACATTATATAATCAGGTTAGTGTGAAAGCTCTGTGCAATGTTAAAATGTATCTGGATGTGGGCTTTGGATGCAATATATTTTATTAGACCTAATGCTTGGCTAGACTCGCCACATATTTGTAATGTGATGATAATGTAGATGAGGCTAAACACCACAAAATATGCTGGATCTATGCCCTGGCTTGTTTATTATCATTAGAAGTCCATGTTTGAGCTTACCTTTGTCAGAATAAGGTATTTTTCTTTTGTGGGAGTTTCCCATAACATTCCAGCATGCATGAAACCGGTCTCAAAATATTGGTAGGCATCTATACTTTTGTAAGCCTTGAGCATCTCTGGTGTATTTAGAAGTCCCAAATACTAAATAGTTCAGGAAGTCAGTCAGTGTCCCAAATCTGGTAAGTTGGTTTGCCATATGCTTTTCAAGTGGAAAAAATACATTTGTGAGTAAATTAAGAAGAAGAGGGAGGAAAACGGTTCCAAAATGGAGAAAAGCTACCCTCAGTACATAAAAATGATCACATTTTATCTGCATCATATTGTTCTTGTGAGACATAGGAAAATACTATCCACAATTTAAGGGGGAGGAAAAAAAAAAAAAAAAGAGGACTTTACCTTTACCTCAGTCATTACCTTTAAATTGCAAATGCTTCTGTCAGGATGGATGTTTAGTTTTCCCATAGGTAGCTCAAATGGATACAGATGGTCTTTCATCCCATCAGCTATTTTTGTAAACTATAACCCTGGATGCCATCACATTTCTCTTTTTCCCCATGATTCAGATTGTTAAACTTGTGGATCTTGTACTGTGTTTGTGTGCAATGTACTGTATGCATTTGTGTTGGACTACTCTCTGTGAAGAAAACTGCCCCACAGGGACAGTAAAGGGACATTACCCATGTCAGGATCCTGTGATCTCCCTGGACAACTCTCGGATCTCATCATCTCTCACTGCACACACCCTTGGGTGTGACATAGACAGTCCTTCTCTTATACTGCTGAGCTGACATGTGTCAATTTCTACTTTACAAAGGATTGCAGGAGGATCCATCCTTTTGTATCCACAGAAGTCGCTCAGGGGCTTGTTCAGTCCATTGTCATTTTGAGACTGGACTACTGCAACTTGCTCCTGGCATGTCTGTCTCTACATGCCAATAAACCTCTGCAACTGATCCAGAATACAGGTGCATGATTTGTTTTCAACTTTTCCAAGTTTAAATTTAATCCTGGACCCTGTGGATGGTCATAAGGTCTTAGCATTTCGTCATGAATAAGCCTTCCAATTTCATGGGAAACCATCTAAAATTATAGTTGGCTGAATAAATTTATCTCAGCCATTCAAGTACTGATTAGCATGTGATAGATGTGTTGTTTACAAAATGTCAACATGTTTGTGGCAGTGGGGGCATGATCAAGCATAAGCTGTAGACAAAGAGGAGGAGGATTGAACTGGCAGGTAATGATTCTCACCAGTGTGTGATCATGGCCAGGTTAATTATGAGCTTTTGGGGAGAATATTGTTGGGACAGAGATGGAGAACCCTGTTGTGTCTCAGCAGGTGACCAGAGATGAGAATTTTGGGTGGGAACAAAAGCAGGATGAGCAGCTGAAGCACTGCTGGGGTCAAGTGTGCATCATTGAGGATGAAGACCAATGACCAGGGCAACCCCTCCCAGCCTCTTACTTCCTCATCCACCAGGGGCTCCTGTATTACCATACCAAGCACTGGGGCCAGCCCACAGATCTCTTAGTGGTACTTTGCTCCAAGGTCGATGTGATGATGTATCTTGCTCACTCCCATCCCTTAGGCAGTCACCTGGTGGGATGCATGGAGAAGATCTGGGACCATTTTCTCTGGCTGGGGATGAACACAGAAACCCAAAACTTCTGCCAACATTGCCCTCAGTGCCAGCGCACCACACTGAAGACACCAAGTACAGCTCCACTTATCCTATGCCCATCATCAGTATTCCCTTTGTGAGAGTGGGCATGGATCTCATGGGTCCACTCTTAAGTCTACCCAGGGTCAGGAATACATCCTTGTCATCATTGGCTATACCACCTGATATACTGGCAGTCCCACTGCAGAAGGCCACATCAAAGAACATTGCCGGGGAAATGATTCTGCTGTTCTCCCATGTGGGTTTCCCAAAAGACCTCCTCACTGACCAAGGTATGCCCTTCATCTCAAAATTAATAAAATAACAGAAGTGTACCAGTTGTTGCAGGTGAAGCAGGTCTGCACCTTAGACTACCATTCCCAAACCATGAAGAGGTTTAACCAGACCCTGAAGAAGGATGCTGCAGCATGTATTGGATAAGGATGGCAGGAACTGAGACTTCATCGTCCCCTACATCCTGTTTGTGGTGTGAGAGATCCCACAGACTTTCACCAGCTTCATGCTATTTGAACTGCTGCTCACGACGAGACCCTGGAGCTTACTGGATGTGGCAAAGGAGATGTGGAAAGAACAACCATCCCCCTTCAGGTCTACCATCAAGCATGTGAGAGAAATGCAGGAGCACATCAGGAAGGTTGCCCTGCCATTGTCTGCCAGCACATTTTTAAGGCCCAGGCCAAGCAGAGCAGGGTCTATAACTGACCTGCACAACTCTGGGAGTTCGAGCCTGGCAACCGCATCCTACTGCTTCTTCCAAAAGCAAACTGCAATTTCCTTGCATGCTGGCAGGGTCCCTTCACTGTGGCAGAATGAGTCAGCCCCATCAACTAACGCCTGCACCAACCTGGTAAGACAAAACCCACACAAAAAGTTACCATGTCAACCCACTGAAACACTGGAATTAGACTCTCCCAATGTTGTCAGCACATGCTCCCTAGGTCCATCAGGGTGTACCCTGGTCCAATGAGGCTAAGAACTCATGGCCCAACAGCAGCAAAAGTTGAGAGAATTACTGGACCAATTCAAGGACATCTCAGCAGAACCAGAATAAACCAACTTATCCAGCATGACAAGTTTCTTCCTTATGTTGTGTCAGGGAGTATTTCCTTACCATTGTCACCTCAGGCTTGCTCATTAGGAATAAATTCATATGTTTAAAATTTATATTTTCCTGTAAGGCTGCTTTGCAACAAATGTCTATTGTTAAGAGTTATACAAATAAACTTGATGTGACATCTGTGCTCCCCCCCAGGATTGTCATCAAACAGCATCCCTACCACATCCCAGTGGCCCACTGTCAGGGCTACTGAGGGAGAAGTAGTTTGAATGCTGCAGGATGGTGTTTTTGAAGAGTCCACCAGACCCTGGTCAAGTCCCATTGTTCCAGTGCTCATACCAGATGGCACTTTAATTGGCCTGGATTATTTCAATGCTAAACTTAACTCAGGGCTATTGGCAGGTTCCTTTGACACCTGAAACAATGATCAACACTGCCTTTAGCATCACCTCAGGCCATTGGCAGTAATGGGTCCTCCCTTTTGGCCTCCACAGGGCACCCGCAACATTCCAAAGGCTCTTGGACATCATCCTGCACCCCCACCATGAGTTTGTTGTGGCGTACTTGGATGTAGTCTACGTGCATTCATCCACCTGAACCGACCACTTTTTTTAAAAACTCAGGGGTCATCTTGGAGGATCTGAGAAAGACTGGGCTCACTGCAAACCCCCCCATAAGTGCCACCTGGAGCTGACAGAAGCATAGTACTTGTATCGCATCAGCTGAAGCCACAGGAGAGGAAGATCGAGGCGGTCCAAGAGTACCCCCAGTCACCACCAAGCAACAGGTATATGCCTTCTTGGGGCTGGGTGAGTATTAATCACAGGTTCATGCCCAACTTCTCTCCAGCCTTCTCCCCTCTCAAACCTGACCAAGAAAAGACAGCCAGAAAAAGTGAAGTGGACTGACCAGGCAGAGTAGATGTTCCAGGCCCTGAAGAGAGCTCCCACTGCTGCCCCCATCCTCTGTATAAGCTGCAAATTGTCCCCCGCTGAGAACTATGTGGCAGTGGAGAGAGAAGCCTTAGCCATCAAATAGGTGATCAACAAATTTAAGGTACTATTTAACTGACCCCTATGTCACTCTAATCACAGATCAAGCACCTCTCCAATGGGTGTCTGAAACTAAAGAAACAAATGCATGCATTACCTGCTGGTTTTTGTCCCTCAGAGAATTCCCTTTCAAGGTTAAACAGAGCTGAGACACAGCTTGTAAATGCTGATGGTCTCTTAAAGCATGACAGCCTCTGGGTCAAGCCAGCACAGTGGCAGGCTTGCACCTGGGGTGGGACCATGATGGCAACCCAAGAAAACCCCCACCTATTCCATGCATCACCACTCACATTACCAATCCAATGGTGCTGAAGGGACAGCATCACTTCGGCACCACTATTTTGGACCGCAGAAAACAGCGTAGCCATGGGGTAGAGTCAGCCAAGCATGCACAGTTGAAGCAGATCCTCTCTCTACTCTCCTCGAGCAGCCAGAGCAGTATAAAAAGGTGGCACCACCAACGTGTCAGTTAAGCTCAATCAAGTCATTGTGGCTAGTGTTTCTCTTCCCTCTCTTTACAAGCAAAGATGCTGACCCCAGGGAAGCTCTCCCACAGTCTGTGAGCTCTTGTGGTCTGACTCTCACACTCCAGACTATGCTTCTGAAGCCTCAGAGATCTTACCCACTCACCTGTCAGCCCACCTACAACACCACTTTTGGCTGGCTTCCACCTCCCGCGTCTGCATGACCGACACCTGACATCTCCCATGTCTGTATGACAGACTTTTTATAAATGTTTGTATCTATTTAAAAAGTTAGACTGATCTGCAAATAGCATATGCTAATTGAGGCAGATGGGTCATATTACATGTTACAGCTACATTAACTAGGGCCACATTACAAAACGTTATAAAAACTGGAAGGACTGGAAACCAGAGGTTTAAGCTGTGGTACATGAAAGGTGGGGTGAACATGTCGCATGGTGAGTGGTAATGCCAGTCTAACGGAACATGGGTTGATTACCTTCTTGATGAGGAAGGGTCCAAGGAACCTGGGTACCAGCTTGCAAGAGACAGCCCTAAGTGGCAGGTGGCATGTGGAGAGCATAACTTGTTGACCCACTCGGTAGGTAGGTGCCTTGGAGCGACGTTTGTCGGCCTACTTCTTGGATGCAAGTGCGGAGCGAACGAGTCTTCTCTGGGCCAATGCCCACGTTCTCCTGCAGTGGTGTATAAAGGCCTGGGCTGATGGAACAGCGACCTCCTCCTCCTGGCTGGGGAACAGTGGTAGTTGGTACCCTAGTGAGCACTGGAATGGAGAGAGACCTGTGGCAGAGGAAGGGAGAGTGTTATGTGGGGCGACACGGTGGTGTAGTGGTTAGCATGGTCGCCTCACAGCAAGAAGGTTCCACGTTCAAACCCAGCTGCCGGCGAGGGCCTTTCTGTGTGAAGTTTGCATGTTCTCCCTGTGTCTGCGTGGGTTTCCTCTGGGTGCTCCAGTTTCCCTCACAGTCCAAAGACATGCAGGTTAGGTTAATTGGTGGCTCCAGCTGTGAATGGTTGTTTGTCGCTATGTGTCAGCCCTGCGATGATCTGGTGACTTGTCCAGGGTGTACCCCACTCACCCATAGTCAGCTGGGATAGGCTCCAACTTGCCTGTGACCCTACACAGGATAAGTAATAATGGATGGATGGATTCTTTTAGCTCTTTATTTTCCACCAGAGTGGTGTTGGTGTTGGTGGTGTCAGTGTTGGTGTCGGTGTTAGTGCAGAGCCAGTTCTGCCTTGGTGCTGTTTGAGAACCGGTCTGCCTCTCGATAGGTTTGAGAACTTAACATTTTCATAGCGGAAACTGGGGTTATTTCAGAGTACAGCATGGCAGACAGAATCTGACAAACATCTACTTTGCTTGCTTTTGATAAATTTACTTAAAAAAAAGTCATTACATTTGCATTTGAAGGCTGCTTGAGTGTTTCTGATTTCGCTCATGTTTTATCAAAATAACAGCAGATTTCTTGCAGTAACCCCTCCCATAATCATTGACGTCAGGGCTTCCAACTTTCGGTCAAGCAATTTTGCAGTGACGTACCTTTTCTTTTTTTTGGTTGAAATGCGTGGAACCGGTTCTAGATTAGGCACTGATTCTGGCACCGCATCAGTGGAAAAGAGTATTTGATATCAAATAGCAAGGGTCAGACACAAACTTCATCTTTTACAGTTCATCACTGTTTTATGGTCTGGTTTTCTCTGGAAAGTAAAAAAAAAACATGCTGAAGGAAAATGTATTTGACTCCACTGCCAATGAGGACTTCTCAAACGTTCTTAAATATTCGGTTCTACAAGTAATTTTTGGGACTTAGTTTGAAATATCTTTCATCCCCACAGCATGAGTTGAATTTCTGTGTTGTTTTTACTTGTACCAATGACAGTGATAAATATTCGAGTTGAAAGCTGGAGTGGAGTTGTTTGATACTTCCTCTAAAAAAAAAAGTCTCAGAAGTTGTGATTTTTTTTTTGTGTGTGTCCTAATTTGCAACAGTGTGTGACTGAAGGCTTTGATCACACTGAGCTCCTCGCTGCACCACTGTTTGCTAAAAGTCCTTGATGGATGACAGCATAGCTTGGCTGATTCTTTACCGTTATATAAATGATGCACTGATCTGCTGTGCTATTATGAAGTGATGCGCTGCCATGCTGACGTGTCGCTTCGCTGGGAGCTGAAGATGAACCAAGGTTTCTTTGCTTCTATAAAATTAGGAAATGCTGTGAACATCACCACTATTATGATGGACAAAGATAAATAAATGCTATCTTTCTGGCAGTCAACATCTGTTTAGGTGTTTATTTCCGACAGCAAGCTGAACCACTCTTATTTAGATGTCAGCTTGTCGTATTTCTAATTTGGTATGTTTTATATTTTATATTTTAAAAGCTAGTCCCAGCTGTGCTGGAGCAGGAATGTCATGATCATCATCATCATCATCATCATCGTGACTGAAGCTTTTAAAGTTAAAAAAATTCTGAAGAGATCTATTATCTCTGGAGTTTAAGCAGTGAGATAAAATGCAAAACAACAACAAAAAACAAACAAACAAACAAACAAACAAACAAAAAACAACAGGTGACTTCTGTTTAAAGTATCATTCAGACTGGATTAGTTAAGCATTGTTGTCAGAGGATATGACACCACAGGTAAATAATCCATGCATACATATACCTCTGCCAACTTTGTTGGAGGAGGTTATATTTTTGCCTCCATTTGTTTGTTGGTTTGTCTGTTCCCAGTGTTAGACCCCTGTCACACTTATTTGGAATTAGCAGGAATCAGAACCAGCTGGAATGAAAATTTTTTTCCAAATTCATGCCACATTTGGGCGGGAATTTCAAACTGACCAACATTCTTACAGCTTTGTAAGAATGCTGTTCGAATACTTAGAATGCGCTTCGAACCTGCCGCGAATGATTCTTGCACATTCCGGGTGTATTAGCTTTCGAATGCAGTTCAAATGTAGTTGGAACACAGTAGGAATACC
>JAOEHH010000023.1:19145672-19156714 GCA_025447875.1 Notarius cookei | reverse complement strand
AGCAATGCACCTTCTCCATACAAATGCTTTGTCAGCTGAGCTTTGGTAGACCACCAGCTAAAGTTTTGAATAACTAACGAGGCAGATGTGATGTCACGTGAAACCCAGCAATAGAAGCGGAGATTGGCAGCGCCCAATGCGCCTTAAGGGCCTGGTTAGTACAGGGATGGAAGACTGCCTGGGAAGACCAGGTCCTGGCATGGGAGGGACTTTGACTTTGGCAACCTCTTTTTTAAATATAAAATGACATCTTTGTGCCCTTCTGTCGTGTCTCTTTCTGTCTGTTTTGCCATGGCACTTTCCCCGATGCACCATAACCTCCACCTCTTCCCTCCTGTGATGCGGCTCCATTCGGACTTCTCATTCACTCATAAGTAATAGGAAGTAAGTTTTCAAATCTGTAAGCCTTTAATTATTTGCTAACATCTACTCTGACAATGTTGATCCTGGAGAGCAGTAACCGTTTCATACTTATGCCTATTGAACTATATATTAAACAGAGCACCTTAACTCAATTAAAACCAAAACAATTTTATTAGCTGTATGAAAAATACTGTGATACAATTCATAGAGAAGGTTGTCGTATATAACATTCATGACGTCTTTCATTCAGATTTAGGTTTCATCAAAGTATTTAGACAGTGCTGGTTAAAGTGATAAATGACCGTGTCAAGTCATGAGGTCTCAGGAAGTTTTTCCTTGCCACTGTCACCTCTAGCTTGCTCAATAATGATAAGTCTAAATCTATATCTATATTCAGATTTCTGTTTTGTGACAGTGCTCACTAAAATCTGCATGATTTATGTCTTTTTAAGGTGTTGAGACACCAAACTATCTATTTAGTTTATACCCCGTCATTACACACACTTGTTTATTGTTGTTAATTAAAGACTTCGAGAGAAAACTCTGATTAATTAGCATGTTTGTCTACATGCTGTTGTTTTTACCTATTAAATAAATCATTCATATAATTTACTAATACTAAAGAACAGTTATACAATCTTTATTGAGAAATATACCTTGTAAATTTTTTACTAATGTTAAATAATACAAAAAAAACCTATAAAATAAAAACAGTGAATAATATTTATAACATATTAACATAAAACATTCTCATGCTCTATATTACAATCCCCTAATTAGAATCACAGTAGTTTAGCTTTAGACAAAAATGAAACATTGTCTTTACTTCGATTTAAAGCTCTTCATAATTAACATTAAATACATTGAGCAGCTTTTCAGATAAACTTTCAGTACTTTACTCACTAATGGATTTTGTGCAGGTTTATCTTTGAGCACAAGGGCACACAGAGGATCATGGTTATCAATAACTGTCAGCTGAGTGATGATGCTGCCTATTCAGTGGTAGCTGGAGATGAGAAATGTACTACTGAACTGTTTGTGAAAGGTAAATTCTCTTACACATTAGTGCTGTTTTGCGTCTTTTCATTCTGTGAGTGTGTCATCTTGTAAAAGATACAATATATGCTGTGAAGTGTTGTATGTATACAGTAAAGACTGTATGGTCTTAGTATCTATGTAAATGTTAAAAGGAACTATTGATACATTTTAATGCCTCATTCTGACCCTTTGTGCAGTGTTACCAGTGAAAATTGTTAAAGAGCTGGAAGCTGTAAAGACTACGGTCAATGAACGAATCGAGCTAGAGTGTGAAGTTTCAGAAGAAGGAGCACAAGTTAAATGGTGTGTTTCTGTGCCTTTGTGTAAAAAAAAAAAAATTCATGACGTCTTTCATTCAGATTTATGCTTCATCAAAGTATTTAGACAGTATTGGTTAAAGTGATAAATGACCATGTCAGGTCATGAGGTCTAATGTTGAGGTGGTGATAATGTTGAGGTGGTATGTATATACATATAACTTTCCCAATCCATTGTGACAGGATGAAGAATGGGGTAGAGGTTCCTACTGGGGTTCGTTCAAGATATCGTGTAAAGTCTGAAGGCACAAAGCACTGGCTGATTATAGATGATGCCATGAAAGAGGACACAGGCACTTATTCCATCATGGCAACTGGGGGTACCAGTGAGGCCCGTGTCCAAGTGGACTGTGAGCACAATTCATTTCTGTTTCTTTATATATATATATATTGGTCAAGTTCTATTGCTACTAAACCAAACTAAACTCAAAAGTTGTTCCATTAGTTAAACACTGTGCTACGGAAAACGTTTTCTTCTCTTCTCTTTCTCTCTTCCACTTCCACTCCATGTTTTCGGTACAGTGAAGCCACTAAAGATCCTGCAAGATCTACAAGACATGACGATCCGTCTGGGGCAGCCACTCAAGCTACAATGTGAAATCTTACCCATAAATGTTCCTGGGCGCTGGTACAGAAACGGCCAGCTTATCCAGTCCAGTGATCGCATCACCATCATCCATAGAGCCAAGTACAGTCAAGCACCCAGTTCTTACTCCTTCACCATGCATTAAATCTTTGTTTACACTCCTACACACATCATTCTTTATTATCTGGTCAAAAATACCAATATTCACCACACTCACGCACAAAAGTATTCATGCTTTCAATTTTGGCCTGAAGGACCCACAGGATGGAAGTTGAGAGCTGCACCCTACATGATGCTGGAGACTATACTTTTGTACCTGAAGGTTACACACAAAGCCTTAGCGCCAAAATCCACATAATAGGTACCAAATTCTGTTATTTCTTTATTAGTAAATTCTTAATAAACTATTGAAAGCTTGTTTTACTTATTTATTGAAAGACTGAGGTTAACTAAGGAGTGTACACCAAGAGTTGCTGACTGGAGTTTCTGGTGGATGTTTCTGGAGAACTTACTACAAATGATCACTAACCACAGTGAAGCTTATATTTGTTTTTATTTCAGATCCCCCTAAAGTGCATTTGGATGCTCTGAATGCTCCAGATAACACTATCACAATTGTGGCTGGTAACAAATTGCGTTTGGAGATCCCCATCACTGGAGAGCCTGTACCCAGAGTGGTGTGGATGAAAGGAGAGCGGGTAAGAGGAGTTGGAGTGTTGACAGAGGGCTAAGTGCTGACTTGAAGAGTATAGTGATTTTTAAGAACAAGTCAAAATGTGTTTTCTAAAATGTCATGGTGGGTGTCAGAAAGGGGAAAAGTGTCCATAAGCACATTCATTTTTAGTGCATACTGTCAAATCAGTGTCACGTATGCACCTATCAACACTCAGGACTCAAATTCCCAGAATTCACAACGGCCTTCAAATATGGCTGCCATGGACGATGACACCCATCCTACACTTCATTGCTCACAGTCCCCTGATTACTGATTACACATACCTGTACACAATCACCACAGCACACTACTTAAGCACACTCACTTAACTAATTCAGCTACCATTGGTTTGGCTTTACCATGCCTTTGTAGTTTGTACTGACTTCCTGGCTTTGAGTTTGCCTGTGCTCTGGTTTCTTGCCTGTTTCTGGTTTTGCTTAATGTTTTGGATATATTTGCCTGAATAAACTCATTTTACTGCATCTGCATCCATCTGCTCACCTGCCAATCGGATACCTTTACAAACTAACAGAAGTAGCAATGAAGTTGCCGTACTAACTAAGAATTAGCTCGTTGGCTAGCTAGCATGCCTAATTTATTGCTTTAACAAACCTTCGTAGTTCACTTAAAAATCTACGTCAAGAAACTAACCAGCTAAAACAATATAGCTACGTTATATTTTTACTGGGGAGTTACCTAATAGACATGTTTAGTTAGCCAACTTTGCTCAAATAACAAGCGAGTTTTTGTCATCTGGTTGGCTTTCAGTGCCTCAATGTCCTTGATGTTGTAACGGTTAAACGTTTATGTCTTGAATGTGTCTAGAAACAACACAATTTTAAGCATTAAGAGACTTGTACGCCTCTAGTTTAAACACTCGGAGTTCTTAAGAAATGTGTACGTATTCCTGAGCATCACAGATTAGACCACAGCTTAGCATGATTTAGCTACTTACAGGACACCAAGCTATGCGGATCTTCTAGAGTGACACCATTTGAAAGCGTTAGTTTAGTTGAATATTACTAATCCACAATCATAAGTGGACAACATGTTGGCTAATAAAGTTCTTGATAGATTCTTCAGTCAGATTATAACAAATTCTAAGTCGCATCATGTTGCAAAGCTACTTGGGTCTTTTTGCAACCAACACGTCTCTTTTTGTTTACAGACACCAAAGGTCTGAGTCTATCGGACTGAGACTTTGGGCAGCAAAAGTAAAATAAATAAAACCTTGAGTCCATTCCCATTGCACTTGTCTACAGGTCATTCTTGAGACAGGGAGTCGAGTTCGTGCAGAAACCTTCTCTGACCACACCAGCCTCACTATTGAAGTCACTGAGAGAGAGGACAGTGGCAACTACAAGATCGTCTTGCAGAATGAAGCAGGAGAGGACACAGGCAGTGTCAAGATTAAGGTTGTGGGTAAGGCTATTAAATAAATACTCTGAAGCATCTGGAGCCTGTAGATGTTGGTGGTGGTCTCTAACCATGAAGCTACTGTTGTTAGCTACTAGTGATGGTGAAACAGTCCGAAAGATAGCAGGCACCCATCTTAGGCTGCTTCCTACTGGTTAGAATTTTTTTTAAAATTCTTTGCTAGCAGGACTACCAAAGTACTTTGTGTATATCTCAGTATGGTTCTTTATGCTCTGTATAACAGTTAAGGTGAGTTCCATATGTTTACTTGTATACTTTGAGTCACTAGCCATCCCCAAGTCTATGTTGTCTTTTTTTTAAATTTATTTAAGCCCTCAAATCCTTAGTAATTTTCCTATAGGAAAAAAAATTGCAAATGCTTTTACATCAAAGTCAAAGGCCCTTCCCGTTCCAGGACCTGATCTTCCCAGGCAGTCTCCTGTCCCAGTACTAATCAGGCAGCACCGATCTCTGTTTCCACAGCCCTTGGCCTCTTGTCTATTACATAGGTGGGGTTACAAAAGTCCTCTGGTAACCACGAAACTTTAACTCCTTACTTGCAGCCGCAATGTGCTATGCTTTGTCAGATGGCAGTATGTAACCTCTGTAAAACTCACAATCTCCTGGTCGAGAGGTGGACACACTAACCACTAGGCCAGCTCATGGTCCAGTATTGTAGTCGAGTCACTAAACCTTGAGTCCGAGTCCAGTCTCGAGCTCCCAGTGTTCAAGTCTGAGTCAAGTCCAAGTCGTCAAAAAAAATTTCATGTCAAGTCTGAATCCAGTCCGAGAACAAGACTCCAACCGCACCATTTAACGGTAGCTGTTTCCACGCCATTAACATTAATTTGTTCCTGAACATGATGTATGAACAGGTGAATGTGCTTCTCTTTGTCAGGGAATGTGAAGTATTCTGTTAGAGATGGCTGGGAGACGGATGTAAGTGCAGAAGGTGTGTTTATTAATACAAGTGAAGACAGGTAAACAATCCAGAATGTCAGGCAAAATCGTGAAACAGGCAATAGGTCGAGTGAGGTACAAACAGGCTATTGTAGACTAGGCAGAATCAGAGACGAGAAACAGGGGATCAGGAAATAAGGCTCCACAATGTGTCAGCAGTGCAACTCAATATTTCACAAAGTGCATTGTAACAGTTTATCTTGGCACGCTGATTGTGCCTTAATCCTGTGCAGGTGAGAGTTGTTTACGGCGTGCACGCTGTCCAGAGCGCATCCGAGTGTCTACCTGATGCACGCTCCAAGGCACGCAAGTATGACGCTCTTGCACAAAATTAGTACAAAAATTAAATAGATATAAATATCTTATGCCAAATTATAGCATGTTCCAAACAAAGAAAAAAATCCAAGTCCTCGTCTCCAATTTACAAGTACAAATGCAGTTAATGCACGAGTCCAAGTCATTAGGGCTCAAGTCCAAGTCAAGTCACAAGTCCTCAAAATTAGGGCACCAGTCCTGGACTTGAGTACTACAAGCCTGAAAGGCATATATTGGATTATATATGCATGAGTAGTTGAGTAATTATGCTACTCTAAATGGAAGCCAATGTGTGAAGAGCTCTGAAGCAAAGAGAAAGACGTTAATGTTAATTACTACAGAAGTATTTAAGTGGGTCACCATGCGTTTTTTCTTGGTTTACGTCCTTTTCTGTTTCCTGTGTGTGAGTGAAGACATCTAAAGCATTCTGTGAATTGATTAAAAGAGCCATGGTGGAAGAAAAAGAGTTAATGCCAAGCCTAACAGCACAATCATTGCAGCTGATATGGGCTTATGAACTCTGACATTATTGAGAAAACCATCAGAGTTTGACGGAAACAATACTGGACTCTGGAATTGAGCTAGCGGGGCTAACACTTCACAGAGTGGGCAGAGAGACGTCAACATCGGGTAAGCTCCAAGCTGGAGATCTGGTTATTTACACAATTTGTGGTGTCGTGATGCCAGGGTGATTTCCAAATCCTGTTTTTTTTTTTTTTTTTTTTTTAAACAGCTTTATTGGGCAACTTGAATACACAAAAATTAAATGTTCTTTTGATATGGAGTTTATAGTTGTGAAATGCAGACCTTTTTATCTTACCACACAAACTGACAGCAATCATTATTATTGCAGTGTATGTTCCCGAGTGCAGATGTAAAGCAGGCAATGGGAAAACTTTACAGCACAGTCAACCCATATGGATGCATTTCATATCGTTGCTGGGGACTTTAACAAGGCTAATCTTAAGTCTGTTCTATCTCACTTCCACCAGCATGTCACATGTGCAGCAAGAGGGAAAAATACATTGGATCATTTATATACAAACATCAAGAATGCATATACTGCAAGCTCCTTACCTCACATTGGCAGCTCTGACCACCTGCCTATTCTGCTGAAGCCTGCTTACAGGCCCAGTGTGAGACAAAAGCCACCAGTAGTGAAGTACAGAGTGTGGCCGCAGGAGACCATTTTATCTTTACAAGGCTGCTTTGAATGTATACGATGGGGCATCTTTAAGGAGGCAGCAACATCTGGGGACTGTATAGACCTAGAGGAATACAGAGACTGTGTTGGGATTTATAAATAAATGCATTGATGTGTGTTGTAAAGTCTGTTAAGCCGTGTCCAACCAATAAGCCTTGGCTAACTGGGGAGGTTTGCTCCTTGTGGAGGCTTCACAATGCTGCATTCAGGTCAGGAGACACTGAAGCATACAATATAGCAAGGAGAAATCTGAAAAGAAGAAAGAGAGACCAAAAGAGTATGAGATGAATTTGTCCAGTCATTTCACCAATCACCAAGGACACAAGGCGCTTATGGCAGGGATTTCAGACCGCTATAGGCTTTTAGCCTACTGTACAGGCAATAGACAATAACCCCTCCCTACCAAACATCCTCAATACCTTTTTCTCCTGGTTTGAGATTACAGACAGAGTGGCACTAAGGCAGGCACTGCCTCCTACCAACAATGCACTGCAGCTTACTGCAGAGAGCGTAAAGAGGGTCTTTTCCAACATCAACCCTTGAAAGGCCACTGGTCCAGGTCATGTGCTGTAGGACAGCTGAAGGATGTCTTTACAGACATTCAATATCTCGCTCAGCCAAGCCAGGGTGCCTCTCTTTCAAAAGCACCACCATAATACCCCTGCCTAAAAAGCCAAATGTAGCCTCCATTAATGATTAGTGCCCTGTGGCCTTGACCCCTATAGCTATGAAGTGCTTTGAGTGGCGTGTCATAAATCACACAGTCATACCTCCCAGCCAATCTGGACCCATTGCAGTTTGCTTACAGACCAAACCAATCTACAGAGAATGCCATCTCTGGCCTGTTCCACCTTACCCTGACTCACCTGGAAAATAACACCTATGCCAGGATCTTGCTGATTAACATTAGCTCAGCTTTTAAAACAATACTGCCACAACAGCTCCTTGAAAAGTTGCTTTTGCTGGGCGTGGATCCTGGCTTGTGCAATTGGATTCGGGACTTTTTGATTGAAAGATGGGAGTCAGACAGAGTTGGCAGCATTACATCAAAAACAACCACAATAAACACAGGATCACCACAAGGGTGTGTACTGAGCCAGTTACTGTTTACACTGCTGATGTGCAACTGTTCTGCCAGTTTCAACACCAACATCATAAAGTTTGCCGACGACACTACACTTGTCAGCCTTATCACCAACAATGATGAGTCGGCCTACAGAAAAGAGGTGGAGCAGCTGACAGCCTGGTGCACAAAACACAATCTTGCCCTCAACACCAATAAGACTAAGGAGATGATAATTGACTTCAGGAGGACTGGTCACTGGCATCATCTCCCATTGACCATCAGCGGTTCTGAGGTGGAGAGAGTTCACAGCACCAAGTTCCTGGGGATCCAGCTGACGTATGAGCTAACCTCCAAGGACATCACCACAGTGGTCATCAAGGGGGCCAAACAGCACCTTCACTCTCTCCACAGGCTGAAGAGGGTGGACCTTCCCATCCCATCATGTTTTACAGAGGCACCATTGAGAGCATTTTCACCTACTGCATCTCTTCCTGGTTTGGCAATAGAACAGCAGAGGAGAGACACAAACTGAACAAGATAGTGAGAACTGCTGGGGGAGGGGGAATTATGGGTGCCTCACTGCCACATCTGCAGGACATCTACAAAGAGCGCTGTGTGAGGAGGACAAACTGCATCATGAAGGATCCCACTCATTCCTTTCATGGCATGTTCACACTCATGCAGTCCAGGAAGAGATACAGAAGCATCAGATCAAGGACTACTCAACTGTTAAACAGTTTCTTTCCCACAGCAATCAGAGAGCATGCACTGGATACAAGAGGCTGTTCCTCTTTAAAAAAAATAAATAAATAAATAAATAAATAAAATAAAATTGTTAAACCACTTTATTCTATTTTAGTATAATCTAGTTTATTAATGCTCTCATTTATTAACTTAATTTTTACAGGCTTTTTGCACTGAATTACTGACTAATGGATGTGTGAAACAATTTTGTTTTTATGTGCAGCATAAAAATGACAAAGGAAATGTGAACCCAAGTGCCAGTTTGTAAATGGCGAGCCAAGCCAGGGAAGGTGAGTGACAGAGTGATTGCACCTGTGGGGAATTAATGTGCTGTGGTTTTCCCAGTGACAAGGAACAGATAAAAGGGTGGACAGGAGAGAAGAGAGAACTTCCTTGCACACAGTGTTGTGTGCACGCACACATAGGACTTTATTTTTTTCGTTGAAAGATGAAAAGGAAGGAAATAAATAAAATGTGCCAAAATACTGAACCAGCCTATCCAAGTGATTTTGTGTCCCACCACTCTCTACACGA
Source organism: Notarius cookei (assembly GCA_025447875.1). Classification (NCBI taxonomy): domain Eukaryota; kingdom Metazoa; phylum Chordata; class Actinopteri; order Siluriformes; family Ariidae; genus Notarius; species Notarius cookei. The sequence goes on along the minus strand of JAOEHH010000023.1, from coordinate 19,147,456 downwards.
GTATTACGCTGGAGCCAAAACCCAGGAAATGCTGAAGCAAAACAGCCATCATGAAGTCTTCCCTATTCAAGGAGCTTGTCCATGCCCTCACTATCACCAAGCAGAACCAGTACTAGATGCTGGTCATGATGCGCAATGAGCAGGAGTGGCATTTCTAGGCCCTGCTGCAGGTCCAATAGGAGAATTGCCAGGTGCTCCTGTCTCACAGCTCACTGGCAGGTGTGCGAGCCACAGAGTCGGAGTCAATGGGCTTCCCACATCACCCTCATGAAAATGGGGCTTGACAATGACCCCAAAGTCTTCATAGTGCTTTTCAAGTGAGCCGTGGAAGCATGGGGATGGCCGAACAAGCAGCCAGTGGCTCACCTACTGCTGCTCCTCACCCACAAAGCACAGTGACTGCCCGCTGACAGCAGGCTGGTCTATGCAGACCTGAAGTGCACGATCTTGCAGTGACTTGACCACACCCCCTAGCAACACCACCAGCACTTCCACGCGCTGATGCTGGAGGAAGTCGGCCGGCCATTCTCCTGTGGCCGGCGGCTGTGTGATGCTTGCTGGTGGTGACGGGATCACAATGTCGAGGGGATCATTGATACAGTGGCACTTGAGCAGGTTTTTGTATAGCTGCTTTGGGGGACTGTGGAGCAGGCACAGTGCTACCAACTAGCATTGCTGTACTGAGCAATCGAGCTGGTGGAGGACTATCTGGTAACATTTCCAGTGACAGGCAGACAGCCTGCCTCTTCTCCCTCTTGTCCTGTCCCCTCCTCCCATTCCCTCCCTGTACCACAGAAGTGGATGCTGACTACCCAAACCCTTCTTCCCCTTATGCTTCTGTGTCTTCCCCTCAGGTAAGCAATCCTTGCCCCAGTGGTGCAGAGGGCCAATATGCTGGTGTGCAGGTAGCCTGAGCATTTCCAGAACCAGTGCTATGCTATGGAGGCAGGAGCAGGGGTCTGGATCCCCGACATACTGGAACGTACAGCCTACCAGTGAATATCCAAGAGGGTACCACACCACACACTGGCGGATTCACACTGCAAATCAGACCTCCATCCACCAAAGCTTGGTGCAAGGTGAGGCATTGGGTACAGCATGTTTGGTGAATGTGTGTGCATGGGGAGGTTCACGAGTACCCACTGGTGGCTGTCCAGATCCAATTTCATGGGAAAAAGCATAATGTGGAGGCTGCAGTTAAGTCCACGTCTCATCGACCCACTAATTCTGGGAACAGATTTAAGTATTTAAATGGAGCGAGTAGTGGTGGGAGAGTCCTGCAGTAATATGTCATGGGGGAGCTTAAAGTAGCATTGACTGGGGAGACTGTCTCAGAGCCATCTACGTCAGCTTTGTATCATTGTGACATGGAGTGGGGAGTGCCCTGGTCCTCCTCTCTCTCTTGGGAATTTCCCTCGAGCAAGGACAAGATGAGATTTTGCGACATACTTTTGACCAAGTGAGAGCAAATCAATGGTCAAAACCCTCCGCGTTCACGTGCCTGTACTTTTCAATAATTAAGGATAGATTGTGTTGAGTGATGTAGGACACTCAGACCATCGAAAAAATTAAGGTTGTTGGTCCCGAAGAGGCACAGGGAACTTGTTTTCCATGCAGCTCATAACCCATGTGACATTTGGCTAGGGCTCTGGCCAAGCCTGGCTTTCCACTGTGTCCGTCGCATCACCTTCCAATAACCTCATATGATTTAGTGTAGTCATTGCAATTGGATAGATCACTCACACAAAATGTATGAATCATGAAATGCCACTGCCCCCCCCCAC
>JAOEHH010000023.1:19115247-19125564 GCA_025447875.1 Notarius cookei | reverse complement strand
ATTTAACTAAACCCTAGTGTGGTGGTGTAGTGGTTAGCACTGTCGCCTCACAGCAAGAAGGTTCTGGGTTTGAGCCCAGTGGCCAACTGGGGGCCTTTCTGTGTGGAGTTTGCATGTTCTCCTCGCGTCTGCATGGATTTCCTGTGCTCCGGTTTCCCCCACAGTCCAAAGACATGCAGGTTAGGTTAATTGGTGGCTCCAAATTGACCATAGGTGCGAGTGTGAATGGTTGTGTGTTAGCTCTGCAGTGACTTGGCAACTTGTCGAGGGTGTACCCTGCCTCTCGCCCACAGTCAGCTGGGATAGGCTCCAGCTTGCCTGCAACCCTGTAGAACAGGATAAGCAGCTACAGATAATGGTTGGGCTTAAACCCGTTTGCAGTGCGAGAGGTCCCACAAGCCTCCACAGGGTTTTCCCCCATTCGAATTACTACATGGGCATAAGCCTCAGGGCATCCTAGACATCTGGGAAAATTGGGAGGAAGTACCTTCTGACTAAAAATGAAATTCAATGCATTCTTGACCTGCATGCAAAAACTCCACACAGTCACCTAACCCAGGAGAATTTGCGGCAGGAGCAAGAACGTCAATCCCAGCTGGACAACAGGCAGGGGGCTTAGAGAATTCACACCAGGAGATAAAGATCTCATATTATTGCCCATGTTGAGCTCCAAATTACTCACCAAGTGGCAAGTGCCCTTTGAGGTCACATGGTGAGTTGGAGATATTGACTATGAGGTGAAGTGAATGGATAAAAGAAGGGTGCAGCAGATATACCACCTCAATCTGCTCAAACTATGGAACAAGGGGGTCCCTGAGGCATTGGCAGCTCCAGAGAGGGAAGAGCTGGGGCTAGAGGTAAAAACAAAATCCGCCATATGATCCACCCCAGTCCCCTGTGGAGACAACCTCTCACCGGTCCAACTTGCAAAGGTTGCCAGATTGCAAACGGAGTTTTCCGATGTGTTCTTGCCTCTTCCTGGTTGTACTCACCTCATAGAACATATCGAGATGCTCCCAGGAATGGTGGTGCATAGCCACCCCTATTGCTTACCTGAAATAAATAAATATATAAAATAATATAGTTCAGGATGAACTCAAGACCATGCTTAAGTTGGGAATAACGGAGTCACACAGCAACTGGAACAGCCCAGAAGTTCTGGTTCCCAAAACTGACTGGTCAGTCTGGTTCTGTGTGGCCTATCACAAGGTTAATGCGGTGTCTAAATTTGATGCATATCCAATGCCTCGCACCGATGTACCACGCAATTGGTTAGGCTTGTCAACACTGGATCTGACAAAGGGATATTGGCAGATCCCCCTGACTCCCCTATGCAGAGAGAAAACTGCCTTTTCCACCCTGTTCAGCTTAAACCAATTTGTCACACTTCTGTTTGGGTTATTTGGGGCTTCCGCAATATTTCAGTGGCTCATGGAAAATATCCTCCACCCACATACCGCCTATGCCTGTGTGACAAAGGTTTCTTCTACCTTCACAACATTACTACATACAGCAATGATTGGGTGTAGCACATAACACGCCTCAGGGCCAAGCTAGGGTCATTGAGATGTGTGGTTCTCACAGCTAACCCAAAGAAGTGTGCAACCAGATGGGTGGAAGTATAGTATCTGGGCTCCCACTTGGGTCATGGACAGGTGTGTCCCCAAATTAACAAGACTACAGCAATTGTGACCTGTCTGAGGCCCAAGACCAAAAAGGGGGCAAGACAGTTCTTGGGGCTAAGTGGCTACTATTATAGGTTTGTGCCTAATTATTCAGAAATCACCAATCCACTGACTCATCTCATTAAATAAGGAGCACCAGATCCAGCCCAGTGGACAGAGCAGTGCCAACAGGCCTTCACCCAGGTAAAAGCTGCACTGTGAGCCACTTTTACATTCCTGACTTCTCTCTCTCTCCCTTTTATTTTGCAGACCGATGCATCGGACAGAGGGCTGGGAGCCATTTTGCTCCAGATGGTGGATGGGGAGAAGTGCCCAGTGCTGTACATAAGCTGCAAGCTCTCCATGCAAAAGACTAAATATAGCACCATTGAGAAAGAGTGCTTGACCATCAAGTGGGCAGTCTTCACCCTCCAGTACTACCTGCTGGGACACCCATTCACCCTTTGCTTGGATCAATTCCCTGCTCCATTGGCTCAATCACATAAAGGATGCCCATGCATGATCACCCACTGGTACCTTGCTGTCCAGTCCTTTAAGTTCGAGGTGGTCCACAGACCAGGCCCCCCCCCCCACCAATGGGACAGGTAGTCAACTGCACACCGGACAGCTCCCTGGCCTGAGTTGGGCGGTGGGGGTATGATCGAGTGCCAGTTTGTGAATGAAGAGCCAAGCCAGGGAAGGTGAGTGGCAGACTGATTGCACCTGTGTGGGATAAATGTGCTATGTGCATTTTCCCAATGATGCAGAGCGGATAGAAGAGTGGAGAGAAGGAAGAGAACATTTCTGCATGTTGTGTTGTGTGCATACACACGAGAGTGAGACTTTTTTTTTTTTCATTGAAAGCTGAAAAGTTAAACTAAAAGTGTGCCAAAGTACCGAACCCACCTGTCCGAGTGCTTCAGTGTCTCATCATTCCTTACAAGAGTATTACAAGGAGTTCTCAAGTGCAGTGTAGCTCACAAGTCACTGTGGTACATGGAAGTTAAAAAAAGCCCATGACCAAAAAAAAAAAACCCAACATGCAACAAGCAGAAACAGCTGAAGCGAGCTTTGGTGACCATCACATATTCGAAGGCGCAAGGAGATCCAGATGAAACCTGAAATGGATAGAAGATTAAAGACTAAGTGAGCAAAATGTCCACCATGAATGAAGTTGTCCAGAGAAACAAATGCGAGAGAGCATGGAGAGAACTACATATGCAGAATTTGAGCAGAATGCAAATCTTAAACAACTGCTTGAGTCTAAAGCCAATTTAGAGCAGCAGTTTGAATCTAAAGTTGATCTGGAACAAGACTTATTGGTCTAAAGCCAAAAAGTATATAAGCTGAAATTGAAATTATTGTAAAAAATAAAGAAAAAAATCTGAGAAATGCTTCTGCCACTCCTCTGGGCTGTCACCCCACCGCTCTGAATGCCCCTCCACATGTGCCACCCAGCGCACCATCTTACTCGGAGATGAAGTCAGACCATAGTTGCCCCCTAGAGCTGAAAAAGCGAACTGGAATGGAGAAGAAAAACCCACACTAACGGAGATGCATCAGAGTGAAAGCTCCAGTGATTCAGAAAAAGTGAAGAGATAACCCAGATAAGACCATTAAAAACAATAGCTAGAGTCCTGGTTCATCAACATCAGGTTCCTGCTGCTCTTGACAAAATCATGAAACATGATTTTCTAGGGAGAAGATGGGATGAAAACCTGGTACGAATTGTCACCTCAAAAGGTATTTATAACCTGCAGCCTCAAAAATGGTTAAAGACCTCTTAAAATTATCATTTCAGAATATTTGTAATCCTCTGTCTGATGGAGAAAAATGGGCAAATGTGCCCACAGTAACAGAACTGCCTGCGCCATTTTGACAGACATCCATCCATCCTCTGTAGCCACTTATCCTGTACAGGGTCGCAGGCAAGCTGGAGCCTATCCCAGCTGACTATGGGTGAGAGGCAGGGTACACCTTGGACAAGTCACCAGGTCATTGCAGGGCTAACACAGAGACAACCAGCCATTCACACTCACAGTCAATTTAGAGCCACTAATTAGCCTAACCTGCAGGTCTTTGAACTGTGGGGGGGAACCAGAGCACCCAGAGGAAACCCATGCAGACACGAGGAGAACACGCCAACTCCACACAGAAAGGCCCTTGGTGGCCACTGGGCTCAAACCCAGGACCTCCTTGCTGTGAGGAGACAGTGCTAACTACTACACCACCGTGCCACCCCCATTTTGACATTAAAGTTAATAAATCTGTCTCAAGTTAGAGAGTAAAATATATGGTCTAACAGTTTGGTTAGAAACCAAACTTAACCAGTATTAAAAATAACAGCAGATGTCATATTTGCACGCAAATATACATGAAGAAACTGTTTCAAGTAAAACTCACCTAAACAATTATGCTAGCCGTCACCAGGGCATAGGCTTAGCTGGCAAGCTGTGCTTTACACAGCCAATTCTTAAAAAAAAAAAGGCCATAAATCTCCAAACATGGCCTATAAATTTTATACTAACCTGTGCTAACCAAAATTGTGAAATAATTGTGCATTTCTGTGGACATTTTTGTTGACGGTCAGCGGTTTCCCAGGGCGCATGCTTTCCATATATGGAAGTTAAATCGAGAAATTCAAATTTACTGCCAGAAATGTAGCACCCTTATTGGTGAGACTTTTAAACAAGGCTTGAATGGAAGCAAAATACTACAAGTTTTGAGAGCTTCACAGGTGAAGCTTGGCAGGTTTAGAATAAGTAGGTCATGCATTTAGATAAACATCTTCGCGAGTTTATCATACAAGCATGATAAACTTTATACTTTACACTCTCTTATTTGCCCACTGCCAAATATTATAATTTTTAAATGACTTGTCACCTTCCTCAGGTCAGTGAGAGACCACTTCCACATTCATAAAAAACTGTTCACATGGTAACAGCATGATAAATCACTTTCACTCTTTCGGTTTCGATTGGTTTCTCTTTCGCCAAGACTTACATTATCTTAAACAGTATTTTCATAAACTACCATTATTGAATTTTTTTGTATTGCTTACAGTATTTACATTTCAAGCAACTAGTAACTACAGGAAAATTTCCTTTCATTTGTAACTTAATTTAACTTATTTTTAACTCCTGTTTATTGCACTTAACAGAATCAAAAGGATTCCTAACATTTGCATTATATACATTTTGCAAAATCAAAACTTGTTAAAGGTATCTATTTTCAGTTGTATATATTTCATAATATTAAGCTTCAGAGTTGGTTGAATCTCATTTGTTATCTTTGTTGTATATAGTAAAGATGTATTCTGTGTAATAGGACTTGATTGCAGCAATCTGTATTTTGTTTGTCTTAAGTGCACTAGAAATTATAATTTAAGGTTTTTGCTTTTATTGCAGGAATTTGTAGAAGATGTTATTGATAATTACAGTGATTTGTAAAGTTCTGGTTAATGAATAAGAAACCAAATTTAAACTGTGTTATAACATTTTATCAAGTTAGTACATAAAATGTGTTAAATGCCTAATAAAATATAATTCACACTTAATACTTTCATTTCTTTTTAAGGCTCAAGTGCAGCTCTAGAAGTCACCAGATTGCACCAAAAAAAGATGAAATTTTCAAAATTTGTCCCTTGTTACGACCAAGTTACACTCCCTACTTTCATAAAAACACTCCCAACCTTCCCAATCCTGGCTAAGCCCCTGCACCAGGGTGAATCTTCTCCCAGTCAAAATGGCAGGTTCAACGTTATACAAATCCCACGATGATTATCGCACACTCCAGCCAAAGTCACTGGAAGTTAGCATTACCTGGTGACATCATGCATGAAACACACTTGCTCACCAAAACCAATTAACTACTACTGTAACTACAACATAAACCAGCCTTTACCCGCTTCAAGCGAACATCGAATATAGTTGCTAAAAACAAGTAGCAAGGTAACATTATTCAAGCTGAAGATGGAGAGAGCTAACTTTAATGCAACACTACTTGAATAACCCCATTAGTTAAAATTCTGAAATCAATTGAAATCCCTCACCTGAGCACTCATATTCCACTGATTTCCAGGGGTTTGTAAGGAGGGGTCTTCAAACTTATCCACAAAGGGTTAATGTATTATACTGTGAGTAGTATGTATGTACTGATTAGCTTCTAAAATGGTTGGTGTTAGCAGTGTTTACAACTCAGAAATGAAGGAGGTTCAGAGGCAGTCCGTGACCACCGAGCTGCAGATTTTTTTTTAAGCAATTCACACAGTGAAGTGATAATATAAAAATTATATTTTATGTATAACAGTATGTAATAAAATTAAAAGGCAAGCAGTTTCATCATCAGACTAAAGACTGGCTGCTGTTCAGCTAAAGCAAATAGTTAAAACATTGCGCAAGAAAAAAAACAAAACAAAACACAACACCCCAACCAACCTGACAGTTTGTGTAGAGCAGATTAGTCTACAAATATTGAGTGTTGAACAAATTCATAGGTTGCGTTAAAGCTACACAACTGTGTTTAAAAAAAATCTAACAATTTAATTAACACAATGTGTAAACTTGAGTGCAATATATAATGTGTAATTTTTCTGCATATTCCTTCTAAGTGCTTATTTAAGTCTTAATGAGCATTATCTAGCTCATGCAAATTTTGAGCAAATATTCATCATTTAATTTTAATTCCAGTGTACTGTGGTAGGCAGCTAAAACAAGAACCGTTAATGAACAAATATTTATGGACTTGACTGCGTGTTTAAAAACTGCATTAGAGCAGTTTGTGGCTCAAACACTAAAGGAAACTGTGCCCCAAAATTATGCTTTCTTAAGTTTAGAAAGAATGCTGTGTGTACCTCAATAAGGGCGAATATGCCCAAGATGGCATATGACTTCCAATAACACTTGATAATGGCTTTGGTAAGCTTAGGAGTTCTGAGTTCTTTAGTTGCCATCTCCACTTCATGATCCCAGTAGCTGAGAGAAAGAGATTCAGAGATTATTCTTATGCATTTTTACATTAAAATACTAGTGCATCTCAAACAATTGAAATATTTTGAAAAAGGATCACCATTTTCCATCAGATATTTAAGTGAAAATTTAATATATTTTAGACTCATTACAAAAACAAGTATTTAGAGCATTTTTCTATTTTAATTTTGATAATCATGGCCTACAGTTGGAAAAAAAATAATAATGGGGAAGATTGCTGACTTGACAGTTGTCCAAAAGAGGATCACTGACACCGTCCATAAGGAGGGAAAGCCACAGGTCATTATTGAAAAGGCTGGCTGGAAAAGATGCACAAGCAACAGGGATGACTGCAGCTTTGAGATAATTGTCAAGAAAATTCGATTCAAGCACTTGGGAGAGGTTCACAAGGAGTGGACTGAGGCTGGTGGTAGTGCAACAAGAGCCACCACGCACAGAAGTCTTCAGGAAAGGGCCTACAACTGATATTCCTAATATCAACCCACTCTTGAACCAGACAGTCAGAAGCAGCTTACCTGGGCTCAGGTCCTAAGTGGTCTAAAGTCCTCTTTTCAGATGAAAGTAAATTTTGCATTTCATTTGGAAATCAACGTCCTAGAAATTGGAGGAAGAGTGGAGAGGCACAGAATCCAAGGTGTTTGAAGTCCAGTGTGAAGTTTCCACAGTCTGATGATTTGGGGTGCCATGTCATCTGCTGGTGTTGGTCCACTGTGTTTTACCAAGTTCGAAGTCAGTGCAGCTGTCTACCAGGAGATTTTAGAGCACTTCTTGCTTCCATCTGCTGACAAGCTTTGTGGAGATGCCGATTTCCTTTTCCAGCAGGACTTAGCACTTGCCCACAGTGCCAAAACTGTCATTGATCATCTTCTGGACAACTGTCAAGTCAGTCGTCTTCCCCATGATTGTAATTGCATGTACTGAAATAGACGGAGAGATACACGGGATTTATATTGTTTTTTTTACTCAAACTCAGTGAAATATTTTAATATTTTGAGATCCTGAATTTCTGATTTTCATGAGCTGTAAGCCATAATCATCAAAATTAAGACAAAAAAAGTTTACCATTTTGAATTAAATTACAAAAAAAAAAAAGAACTTGTTCACAATTTTTTTGACTGTTTGAGATGTGCTCGTATAACAGTCAGTAGGTTTTTTTTCCACGACGGGAAAGTCTTCAGACTTTACGGAGAACTTGGTGCTTTCTGTTTCTCTGAAATGTGACAAGCTGTTTTGTGTTTGTGGGTAGATTTTATTTATTTATTTGTCTCCTTCATCAAGGAGTGTTTTATCCTTGCACTGTCCAATGGATATAAGTCAATACACTCCCTATTAAAATTGTAGGATTTTGTGATGTAAAAAATAAGGCCAAGAGAAATCGTCAGATCGTTTTCCACTTTTAACGTCATACAGCAACCAAGTAAATTCAAGTGAAACACGAGCAGAAATGTTTTAGGGGAAAGAAAAACATTAAAAGAGCTGGAGGAATATATGAGCAGTACTGCTCATTAACTCCATGTGACAGCATTCTCTTGTATTCTGGGCTATGGGGTAGGGTAGCTAAATTGGCTCTTTCTCACAGAGGGAATCCAAGCCTACCTAAATCACCCCAAACCATGCACCAAAATATGTTCTGGCCTGATGAAATCAAGGCAGAAATTTTTGGGCATAATTCTAAAAGATATGTTTGGCACAAAAAGAAGACAGGCTATGACCCAAAGAAACATGGTGGTGGCAGCAGCATCATATGATGGTGCTGCTTTTCTTCAGCTGGGACTGGGGCTGTAGTATTCCAGTGACCAGTATATTTTGGCACAAAATCTGCAGGTCTCTGTTAGACATCTGAAGATGAAGAAACGCATCACTATCCAGCCCAATAACAAGCCAAAACACAAATCCAAATCAACAAAGGTCTTGGAAGATGAAGTGATAACAGGAATAAACTTGCATTCTGTGTTACAATGTATAAAAGAACATTTTCTTTATATCCCATCTTGTTTTATTTCTTATGCATTCTTGTAGCCAATTACTACATTTATAAGGCAGCAATTGCGTATACATTTCATACGAACAAATTTTATTTATTATATCTTTTTTGCTGCAGTTATGAATAAACAGGTAGCTTATATTTTACTCACTCAGGAGGATATTATAGACAATACAGTAATTAAATACATGGCTTTAAAACAATATTGGAATACAAAAAGCAGGTAAACATGGATACCAAAAACATTCCGCAACTGCAGTGCTATGATTTGTATATACAGATATGCATCATTGTGTGATTTTTTTTTTTTTTTTTTTAAATTTATTTATTTTTTTTATTTACACACACACTGTGGAAATAAGGAATTTTAAGCAGACTGTCAGAGGATGGACAAGTCTGAAATTTTGCCTGTCTATCCAAAGTTCAGCCTGTCTGAATGACGGGCCAAGGGCCTGGAACAATACAGTCTGGGGCCTACCTTCGGGCTTTAGATGCTTGGAGATGGCTTCTCAGCTATTTCCAGGCATGTTTTTGTGCTTTTCAAAGGCCAAATTACACTTGACATTAGTTGCTAATCACACTACGAGATGAATATAATTTCCAAGAAAATGTCAGAGGATAAAAAAAAAAAAAAATGCTTAAAGTTCTACCCAAGAAAACAATAGCGCACACAGGTCAGTTCCATGCCTCGGAAAAAGTATGGGGGGCAAGGATGTTCCAGTTGGTTATAACTTACTGGTACTCATATATAGGTACTATAGTAACACTCATGAAACATTATGCAAGAGTCTATCTGATGCAAGTGCCAAGGTGTGCAGGTGTGATACTTGCATGAAGTTAGTACAAAAATTAATGTAGAGATAAATATGCCAAATTATTATGGTATGTTACAAAAAAATAAATAGAAAATCTGAGTCCTCAGTTCCAATTTACAAGTCCGAATGCAGTTAATGCACGATTTCAAGTCTGAATCATCAGTGCTCGAGTCCAAGTCAAGTCACGAGTCCTTAATTAGGGCATGAGTCACACTTGAGTCCGAGTCCTGAACTCGAGTACTACAAGCCTGCCATGTTACGACATGTATTCGCCCAGTGTAACATTTGGAAGAAAATTAGTAGATTAGGCCCATGTCTTTACAATTTTTTTTGTGGGCCATCCAGTTTTATGCTTTTGAAATAGACAGATACATTCAAATTATTTTTATCAGCCATCCGGTCCAGTGCTTTTGAAATACAGACGGACAAATGTGAAAATTACCGGTCAATGTCCACCAGTCTGGCCTTATTTTCCACATTGATTTATATATAAATACGTATGCATGTGTTTTATTTGTTTGCACTTTGTTCTAGTTTTCCCTTTCTTATTTTTAAATTTTTTTAAACTTGTATTTAACAATTATTCACCAAAGGTGAAGTGAATATCAGTGAATAATAGTTGAGGCGAAGCGGAGGTTATTTTTCACTGAGGCAGATAATTTAGTAGAAATATACAGGTGATTTATTTAAAAAAAAATTTATTTCAAACTTCAAAAGCGGAATGCAAATGTAATAAAGGCGCAGCGCAGACTTATCAGTGCCGAGTCACGCAAAATACTTTTTGAAATCGATGAAATACAACCCCGATTCCAAAAAAGTTGGGACAAAGTACAAATTGTAAATAAAAACGGAATGCAATGATGTGG
>JAOEHH010000023.1:18765075-18775326 GCA_025447875.1 Notarius cookei | reverse complement strand
GACAGGTAACACATGCTATTTTTCAGTGTTTTAGGTAGTTTTTATTAATCCTTACAATTATATATCTTAAATTTGAATTCAGATCAATGTGCAGGACATTCTGCGTAATAAGGAAATGTATTTTAAAGTACATTTTTATGTGCATTTATTCATATAATTTTCTAGGGACGGAAATGGCACCAATTCGGTGGAATGGCTCATCTGTCCTAGAGGGAGTATATCCAAGAGAAATAGAATAGGTCCTAGGACAGAACCCTGAGGTACCCTACATGAGAGTCCTATAGTTTCAGACATAATCTGATTTGCAAAAACACTAAAACTTCTGCTTGAAAGGTATGAAGAAAACCATTCTAAAACTGATCCAGACATCCCGACCAGGTCTTGAAGTCTGTTAACCATAATATTTTGATCAACAGTATCAAAGGCAGATGAAAGGTCCAATAAAACCAAAACTGTGCATTCCCCAGAGTCAGCAGACATCATAATATCATTAGAGACTTTTAAAGGTACACTGCTCTTCAGCTTTTTCAAATGTAGGTCATAAAAAAATTCCCTGACACCCAATTGTTTTTGTTTAGTGGACTGAAAGCTACTGAATTAAAATCACAGACTTCCGATTTTATTAGTTTTTTTTTTTCTTCTAATAAAACAATGAATTTAGGGCCACATGGCCCTAAATTCTCTGCCATTTTTGCCTGCTTCAACATGACCCAATTCAAGATACTATGTCATGCATCACATGGTGGGCTTTCCCCATTTGTGCAAGGCATTGTGGGATACAGGAGAGAAAAATGGAGGGCATGAGTGTGCAAATGAAATGTGGAAGGCCGACTACAGTAATAGAAAGTGAGAAGAAAAGATGTTATATTGCAAAGGAAAGGAAACGCAAGACCAAATTAATAAACATCAGCGGTCAGTGAGCACCTTTGTGTGATCAGCTGTTCCTTTAGTGACAAAACGGTGTAACTGTCAGTGCATGGTCAAAGATAAACCTGTTCATGCACACACACAGGCTTCCTCTGTCTGATTGACTGTGCAAAGCGGGCGATTTCATGCACGTTATTTGCTATGGAATCCCCTCAAATTAAAAAACTTCCCAGCCACAGAATGGCCTGATATTTTGTGAGATATTACAGAAATTATCAGATATCACAATGACCAAATTTCAGAGGGCACTAAATTTCACCCATTTTATGAAATAGAAAGGCAGTCTCGCTTTAAGTAGTGCAGTTTCTGTGGAATGCTTTTTGTGGAAACCAGTAAAAAAAAAAAACGGTACGTTGCTCTGCTTCAACTTTTTTCTAGGATTTTTGACATGAAAGGTAGTGTAGATATTGGCTTGTAATTCATAGGCTGTGATGGATCCAAACTGGTCTTTTTGAGTTTTGGTTCAACAACAGCATGTTTTAAAAAGCTGGGAACCACACCAGTTAAAAGTGGAGTATTAAGCATTTCTACAATACAAACAGTACAGTTGGGAGAATATCAATAGGGCAAAAGAAGGGTTTCATTTTATCAAGCAGAGCAGTGATGTCATATAATGACACAGGTTTAAAGGAAGACCAAGTATGAGGAAGAGACAAGTCACAAGCAGAGTTGTAAAATGTTGATTGTGAGATGTTTGCCCTGACATGTCTGATCTTATCAACAAATAAATTAGGGAAATCATTACTGTCTGCTTTAGAGAACACAGGAACTTGAGGAACAGAAGGGGAAACAATGGAATTAATGGTGTCAAACAAGAGTTGGGATTTTTTTCTTATTTGAGGGTATTAGCTGGGAAAAGTATTGCGTTCCAGCATCACTCAACATTTTATTTAAGGAAGCCCTTGTTTCACTAATGTGAAGCCTGTGAACCTCAAGTTTAATTAATTTCCAAAGATGCTCTGCTTTTTGACTTTGTGTGTGTGTGTGTGTGTGTGTGTGGGGGGGGGGGGACTTTCCACCACTTTTTTGTGGTGTGATGTTCTGGTTTATAAAGGTTCCATTATCCATCCATCCATCCATCCATTATCTGTAGCTGCTTTATTCTGTTCTACAGGGTCACAGGTTTATAAAGGTTTAGAATTGGGTATTATAATTAAGTTATTGTTCATTTCCATTGGATCTTGGATGTTTCCAGAGGTGTCTGCGATCATCGATTCTTCTTAACTTTGCTTTCATAAATTTGCCAAGTGTCAGGGTGGAGGCACTTATGGATGCAGGTGCAGGGGAGAGCAGGTGCATCGCAAACTGGAAACCAAATCCAAATCAGCAAACTGAAGACATAATCAAGGTTGGGCAAAGGTCAGTTGATGTGCAAACAGGATTTCAGAGGTCGGGCAAGAATTCAAAATGAAAGAAACAACAGAAAGCAGGGTCAAAGTCACCAGAAGTCAGAAACAATAATCAAGGCTTGGTACGATCAGGCACAAGGACACAGAACAATACTTTGCAACTAGAGTGAGTGAGTGCTGAATTTATACTACATGGCAGCATGGTGTAGTGGTTAGTACTGTCACCTCACAGCAAGAAGGTTCTGGGTTTGAGCCCAGCAGCTGATGGGGGGCCTTTCTGTGTGGAGTTTGCATGTCTGTGTGGGTTTCCTCCAGGTGCTCCAGTTTCCCTCACAGTTCAAAGATATGCAGTTAGGTTAGCATGAGGTTGGGCTGAAGTGCCCTTGAGCAAGGCACCTAACCTACAATTGCTCCCTGGGTGCTGTAGCATAGCTGCCCACTGCTCTGTGCTGATCCCTCACTTATGTGAGGGGTGCTGTGGCATTTGGGAAATGTAGTCCGGAGCAGACATGTTTTTGAAAACCTGCAACTCAGGTTTTTGGCACTGTTACTGACAGAATGCTCCCCTGCACTCACTTTAGGAATGATCTCCTTTCTGGGGTGACCTTCTGTGTGGAACTCTTGGGTGAGGAGTGGATCTAACATTCTAATGTCCTTAATGTTCACCCAACTGCATTCCTCCAGGCTGTATCCTTCCCAATCCACTAGATACTCTAATTGACCTTGTCTATGCTGGGAGTTGAGGATCTTGTGCACCTGGTACATTGGGTCTCCCGGGTTCACTGGTGGGTGTGTTAGTTGCTAAGGGTCCTTGAATGGTGGGCTTAAGGCATGATACATTAAATGTGGGTGACATTAAGCAGTGTAGTGGGAGCAGTAATTTGTAATTCTGTGGAGAACCCTGAACAGGCCAATGTATCGGGCCTGAAGTTTTCGGCAAGAGTTTGGCTCTCATAGGTCCTTTGTAGACACCCGTATTCAGTCACCTGGGGAGTATTCTGGCGTTTCCCCTCTGCATTTATCTGCATATTACTTATATTTGTTGGCTACCAGTTCCAACCTCTGATGAACTCCTTCCCATACTTGTTTACTTCTCTTAAACCAGGAATCTACTGCCAAGATATGAGTAGGTGAGTTGTCCCAAGGGAATAGAGGCGGCTGATAACCAAGGATGTACTGAAAGGGTGTTAACTTGGTGGCCAAGTGTTTCAGGAAGTTCTGGGTATATTCTGCCCAGGGAAGGCATTATGCCCAATCTGTCTGTGAAGGTTTTCGGTCATCCAGGTCATAGTAAAACTGTAGGTGCTAAAGAAGGTTTCCAGCAGACCTCGATGCTAAGGTTTCGGTCTTGTTTGATGTGCACACCGCAGTTCAAAAAGGCTAGGTTGTTTCCACTGATGTCTTCCCAAGTGAACATGATGTTGATATCCACTGCATTGATGTGCTCTGTGAAGGCTTCCACCTCATTGGTTTTGATTTTAACCCAGGTGTCATCCACATAGCTGAACCAGTGGCTGGGAGCGAATCCTGAAAAAGTGGTCAAGGCTTTGTTTTACACTTCCTCCATGTATAGATTGGCCACTGTGGGGGACACTAGTGAGCCCATGGCACACCCATGCTTCTGTCTGCAAAAACATTCATTGAACTGAAAATAGGTGGTGGTTAGGCAGAGGTCAAGCAGGGTGCAAATGTAGTCCATGATGAGGTTTGTTCTGTCCAGTAAGGTGCTGTCTTGAAGAGAAGTTGTTTCCTAATAGATTTGACTGCTTCTGTTGTACACAGCTCACAACTTGCAGTTTTACCAGAGCAGATACCAGTGGTAGAGCTCATCACAGCCACAGAGTCAGCCATCAGAAACAATAATTTGACCAACAGAGAGGTGGAACAACTTAGGCTGAAATTATCAGCTGCCCTCACCAGTGTGAAAGCACCCCCCTACAACCTCACCATCCAAGGAAAGAGGGCTCTTACATCACTTCAAAGAGACCAAAACCCACACAGACCAGTACCTTCTGTTTGACTCTCACCACCCACTGGAACACAAATTGGGGGTCATTAGGACCTTACATCACAGGGCTAAGAACATTCCTACAAAGGTAGAGGGAAAAGAGAAGGAGCAAAAACATATCAAGGAAGCACTTCAGAAGTGTGGGTATCCCAGCTGGCCTTTCATCAAGACCAGAAAAAGAAACATAGACAGGGAAGAAAATGGCAGGAAATGCAAGGACATAGTCCAGAAATGTAGGGAAATGACAATCTGAAAAACTCAGGAGGATCTTCGATAAACACAACATTCCTGTACATTTCAGATCCAGTAACACTCTGAGGTAGAAATTGGTCCACCCTAAGGACAGAATACCCAGACACAAACAGGACAATGTAGTGTATGCAATTCAGTGCAGTCTATCTTCATCTCAATAACAAAGGACACTCATTTTAGGACTGCAATGTACACATTTTAGCCAGAGAAGACTGGTGGTTTGAAAGAGGAGTAAAAGAAGCCATCTTTATCAACCTGGAACGACAATCACTGAACAGAGGAGGTGGTCTGAGACACCATTTATCAGCCACCTACAATGCAGTCCTTGGCACACTTCCCAGAAAACTGAATACATATCCATACCAAGACTCAGCTGACTTCAATGACTCACATGATGGCAGATGAGCCAACAACCCACAGATCACTCTCACGACTCGCTAGGCTGCTAACACTGTTCACACCCGGCCCCCAGTGACCTACATCTACAGGATGACTCAATGACCCTCCTTAGAGTTCTTTTGGTTCACTAGAGGATAAATACCTGGAACTCCCCACTTGTCAGACAGAACTGCCTTTCAGAAGAGAGATGAAACATCTTCAAGGATTTCAAGCAAGTCCACTTGCCTTCTTTAGCACCTGTGGTTTTACTGTGCCCAATCCTTCTGGTTTTCCATGCAGAACACTCTGAGGAAACACCCGATCTCCAGGTTGACTCATTCCACTTGGCTGTTCGACTGAGGATGATACCCCAAGCTTAAGGTTACAGAAACCCCCAGTTTATCCATAAACTTGGCCCAAACCCTGGATGTGAACTGAGGACCCTGGTCACTAGCAATGTCCTCTGGGATTCCATAGTATCTGAAAACATGAGTGAACAGGAGTTCAGCAGTCTCAAATGCTGTGGATAGCCGGCAGGGGAATTAGGTTTAATGCTTTGGAGAAGCG
This sequence comes from Notarius cookei, assembly GCA_025447875.1. NCBI lineage: Eukaryota > Metazoa > Chordata > Actinopteri > Siluriformes > Ariidae > Notarius > Notarius cookei. The sequence goes on along the minus strand of JAOEHH010000023.1, from coordinate 18,769,845 downwards.
ATCGATCACTACTAGAGTGACTGTATTACCTTGAGACTTGAGTAGATCAGTGATGAAGTCAGTGGTGATATGTGACCAGGGTCTTTGGGGATAGGAAGTGGGCAGAGTTTTCCTGAAGGTAGAGCCTGGGGTACCTTGGTTTGGGTGCAAGCAGAGCAGGAGGAGACAAATTTGTTGACCTGGGATACCATGTTCTCCCACCAATACTTATTTCAGATGAGCTGATTGGTACATTGACTGTTAGGGTGTCCTGTGGCTAGGGATGCCTGAGCCCTTGTGATGGGTTGACCTTGAAACTGGGGAGGTACATACCTGAGACTGGGAGGACAGGCTTCAGGAGGATTATGAGGCTGGGCCTGTGCTATCCCTGTCAATTTCCTATGTAATCGTATGAGCAAAACATTCAGGTGGCAGGATAGAAGTGGGCTCTGGGTTGTGGTTAGAGATGGTGTGGATTGTGAAGAGGGCATTGGCCTTAGTGTTTCTGGAGCTTGGATGATATGAAATAGAGAACCAGAACTGGGTGAAGAAGAGAGTACACCTTGCCTGACGGGGATTCAGTTGTTTCACTGTTTTCAGGTACTCAAAGTTTTAATGATCTGTGAAGATTATAAACAGATGTGTAGCCCATTCTAGCCAATGTCTCCACTTTTTGAAGACTAGTTTGATGGGTAAAAGTTCCCGGTTTCCAATGTCATAGTTTTGTTTGGCAGGTGTGAGGTTTTTTTTTTTTTTTTAAAGGCCATAGGGTGTAACTTGGGTTTTTCCCCAAAGTGCTGTGATAACACCCCTCCCATTCCTGAGGTGTTGTCTTCCACTGTGAAGGTTTTGGTCAGATCTGGATGCCTGAGAATGGGAGTTGATGTGCAGGCTGCCTGAAGCTGTTCAAAGGCCTCTTTGTTGGCTAGGCTCCATTGGAGAAGTTTAGAACCTTTTTTTAAGCAGGGCAGTGAGAGGTGAAGTGATCGTGCTGAAACCTCTGATGAAGCAACAATAGAAATTAACAAACTCCAGGAAGTGTTGCAGTTCTTTCACTGTACTGGGTGTGGGTCAGGTGGTGTCTGTGGAGACCTTACTGGTGTCCATGCTTATACCTTCTGCACTGATGATGTGACCAAGGAATGAAATCTGAGTGATGTGAAATTCACATTTCTCTGCTTTGATATATAGGTGGTTCTTTAAGAGCTGGGTTAGCACTGATCTAACATGCTCATGGTGGGTGGTTTCATCTGGGAAGTAAATCAGGATATAATCTATGTAGGCTACAACACAACATTGCAGCATGTCTCTGAGGATGTTGGTAATGAGACATTGGAAGACACTGGGAGTGCAAGAATGTCCATATAGCATTACACAGTATTCAAAGTGCCCAGACGTTGTGCTAAAAGCTGTCTTCCATTTGTCTCCCTCACAAATTCTTACCAGATTATATGCACTTCTACGATCCAAATTAGTGAACACTCAAACTGTGCTTAACTGTTCTAGAGCAGAGGGTACCAGGGGAAGCAGGTAAGGATACTTTACTGTGATCAGATTTAGACTTCTGTAGTTGACGCAGGGGTAAAGCCACCCCCCCTTTCTTTTCCACAAAAAAGAAGCTTGCCAAGGCTAGGGATGTTGGGGATGTAGATGATCAGCTGTACCCCTGTTGTAGCACTTCCTAAACATATTCCTCCATGGCAGTTTGTTCAACGATGGACAGTGGATATATGCAATTGTGAGGAGGTGTCATGCCTGGGAGGAGATCGATGGCACAATCATAAGGTCAATGAGGGGGCAGGCCCCTGGACTTTCCTTTACTGAATACTTCTTTAAAGTTCACAATAACAGGCAGGAATATGTTCGATACCTCCGAGTAAGGGACTTCTCTATGGACGTGGATGCTAATTTGTCTTGTAGGAATTGTAAACAATCCTGAAAACATGAGGGAGACCATTGTAAAATTTCTCTGTGTTGCCAGTAGGTGAGGGGATCGGGGAGTTGAAGCCAAGGAAAACCTAAAACTATGGCATGATGTACTATGTGGGTGATGAACAAGGTGATATTTTCTATATGAAGAGATCCAACCTGAATTTCTAGTGGTAAGGTGTGGGTCATGATGAGCCCTTCACCAATGTTACCACCATCGATGGCCTTGAGATTTACATGTCACTGGAGCTCCTCTATGGGTAGGTTGAACCTCTGGATGACCTCAAGGTTGACTTAATTGCTTTCTGCCACTGAGTCTATGAGGGCAGAGAGAGCATGGGTTGAGTCTGGGAGCTTTAACAGTATTTGAATCTTTAGTGAATGTGGTGTGGAAGTGGGTTCAGGACTCACTGGGCTGGAAGGACTGGATTCTTTACTGGGGAGACCCTCCAGTAAAGCCTCCAGGTTGAAGACTGGGCACTTAGCTAGAAAATGACCTTGTTCACCACAGTAGAGAAGCACAACTCCTCATGATGCCTCCTACTCCTCTCAGAGCATTGCATGCAAGTATGAGAGCTCTCCACAGGTATTGGAGACTGTGGAGGTTGTAGAAGGGCTGGAGAGTGTTGTAAGGAGGGTCTTTTGTGGAGTAGGTGATCCAGTCAGATTGCCAAGTCAATAAGGGAATTGAGAGTGAGTTGCTCATTATGGCATGCCAGCTCTGTGAAAACTTCTGGGCATAATTCCTACTGGAAGGTCACTTTCAAAACTGGTTCATTCCACTTACTTACTGCTGCCGTTGTGCGGAACTCCAGGGCATACTCGACCACTTTCTTATTCCCCTGCCAGATTGTGAGTAGCCTCTCACCGACTTCAACACCCTCAGGTTGATGGTCAAATACTCGTTTAACCCTCTGGGGTCTTAGGGTATTTTTCTGGCACTCTAATGATTTTAGCATGCTCTGATTTTGTTGTCAATTTCAACAAATCTAAGCAGTATTTTCAAAGTCATATTACTTTTTTGTATCAGCAGAAGTTCAGCTACAATAATATCTATGTAGTATGTATGCCATGATTGTACTTAAAAAAACAACAACTACAACAACATACAAACAAAGATGTTGTAAAAAGCAGTTTTAGAACTGTGTTGGAATGTGTGGGAAAAAAAAAAAAAAAAAAATGACCTTACCCATTGTGATGAACCGTTTTGGTCACTTGAGGTGATTCTGTTCAGTCTTAGGAATGTATCAAGCACAAAAACTTAAATCTGCTCCATTGATTTGGACAATTAACTGGCCATCAAAAAAATTATGTCCTATAGGTTTGGAATAAAGGGTTGGCAGTGGGAGGGGTATTCAATTAGAAGTATAAAAAAAATTCCATTCCATTCAATGAGAAGAGTGAAAACCCCTCCCACTGCCATCTCTTAATCCCATCAGATTAACTCTTAATCCCATCAGGTCAAGTCACAATAGGTAAAGTCATGTTTTTTCCCCCACACACTCCAACGCAGTTCTAAAACTGCTATTTACAACAGCTTCATTTACTTGGTATTTGGCTCTATTCAGTGCGTCTTGAAATTAACTCTTGTACTATTTTATTCAGTTCAGAGCCACAACCAACTCTGTTCCACAGTTACTCTAATTTTGCTCCCACTCCAACTTTTACTCTCGAAACTCAAAATAGAGCAAAGTTAACTATTTTTGAGGAAAATACTTTTAACTCTTGGAAAATTGCTCAGTCATTTTTCCTGTGTATGCACTACAGCACACATAACCAATATGCTCATCAGAAATAGGAGAAATATTTACACTTGCCCGAGTTGCTCTTCGGCTGGATCAATTATAAATAAATAAATATTTTTAAAAAAGGCACCGTTCATCAGTGTTGCAGTTCTCAAGACTGAATCGGATTGCTGTCCTGAATCATCCAAACTGCATAAAATCCGCGTGCCATCTCGCAACAAGTTTCACCTCCAAATAGCCTAAACTACGTCTGACAGATTTTATCCTGTTTATGGTGGGCGTTCCCACTGCGAAAGAGGAACCAATCGAAACTGAAAGAGTGAAAGTGATTATCATGCCGTTACCACTGAATAGTCTTTTATGAATGTGTAAGTGTTCTGACTCTGGTGTGACTGACTAAGGTGACAAGTTATGTTTCATCTAATTTAGGTAATTTAAAAACGATATTATCATCTGGTAGTGAGCACAGTGGAAAGTTTGTCAATATGTTTATCATGCTTGTATGATAAACTCAAAGATATTTATCTAAACACATGACCTACTCATTCTAAACCTGCAAAATTCAGGGGATATCAGCGTTCGAATTTCATCGGCTATTGTGATGATGAGAAAAGGCAGATTTTACATGTTCACAATAATATGTTTCTAGTATGATATTTTCCATCATCCAAGGACCGATTGTGATCAAGTGAAGAAGATCCCAACAGAGATCTTCATGTGACTATGGCATGCATACCATGTGCCCTGAGGAGAGCCTCTGCAGTGAAGAGAGGAGCCTGCAGCATGTCTGCTGTCTCCACTATCAACATGTCCTTCAGCCTCCTCAGGTCCTGGACCCGCAAGCCTTCATAAAACTGAGACATAATCAAAGATAGATTAATCATTCCACCCAATATTCTACATCTTAACTCAGCACCTCCACCAGTTACAGCTTTCTAACCTGAAGTGTACAACCCTGATTCCAAAAAAGTTGGGACAAAGTACAAATTGGAAACAAAAACGGAATGCAATGATGTGGAAGTTTCAAAATTCCATATTTCATTCAGAATAGAACATAGATGACATATCAAATGTTTAAACTGAGAAAATGTATCATTTAAAGAGAAAAATTAGGTGA
>JAOEHH010000023.1:18709680-18720861 GCA_025447875.1 Notarius cookei | reverse complement strand
TTCTCTTTATCTACTTTTAGGACTTGTGTGAAAATCTGATGATGTTTTAGGTCATATTTATGCAGAAATATAGAAAACTCTAAAGGGTTCACAAACTTTCAAGCACCACTGTATGTATATTATAATTGTACTTTTAAAAATAACAGATAAATGAAGATGATGTAAAAAGCAGTTTTAGAAACATGTTGGAATGTGTGGAAAAAAATTACCTTACCCATTCTGTTGAACTGTTTTGGTCACTTGAGGTGATTCTGTTCAGTCTTACAAATGTATCAAGCACAAAAACTTAAATCTGCTCCACTGATTTGGACAATTAACTGGCCATCAAAAAAAATCATGTCCTATTGTTTTGGACTTAAGGGTTGGCAGTGGGAGGGGTATTCAATGAGAAGGGTAAAAAATTTCCATTTCTTCAAGGAGGAGAGGGAAAACCCCTCCCACTGCCAACTCTTAATCCCAAAAAATTAACTCTTAATCCCATCAGGTCAAGTCACAATTGGTAAGGTAATGTTTTTCACACATTCCAACACAGTTCTAAAACTGATTTTTACAACAGCTTCATTTATCTGATATTTGACTCTGTTCAGTGTGTCTTGAAATTAATCCTTGTGCTATTTTACTCAGTTCAGAACCACAACCTACTCTGTTACACAATTACTCAGAAATATTGCTCTAACTCCAAATTTTACTCTCTAAACTTAAAATTGAGCAAAATTAACTATTTTGAGGAAAATACTTTTAACTCTGGAAAAAAAACTGCGCAGTCATTTTTCCTGTGTATGCACTACAGCGCATGCATATCAACCGATCTGCTCATAATAAATAGAAGAAATATTTGCACTTACTCAAGTTAATCTGTGGATGGATCAAGTCAAAGTTAAAAAAACAAAAACAAAAAGGCACCGTTCATCATAAGTGTCGCGGTTATCAAGATTGAACTGAATCGCTGTCCTGAATCAAGAACTGAATCATGAATTGATTCACTGTCCTGAAATTGAATCACTGTCCTGAGTCATGAATTGATTTGCTGTCCTGAATTATCCGAAGCACATAAAAAACGTCTGCCATCTTGCAACAAGTTTTACCTCCAAATAGCCTAAACTTTGTCTGACATATTTTATCTTGTTTATGGTGGGCGTTTCTGAGAGAAACCAATCGAAAGCAAACAAGTGAAAGTGATTATCATGCTATTACCATGTGAATTGTCTTTTATGAATGCGTAATTGTGCACTCTGAGCTCTACTTCAGGTGTAACTGAGTAAGATGACAAGTTTTATGTTTCATCCAATTCAGGTAATTTAAAAACTATAATATTATTTGGCAGTGAGTACATAAGAAAGTATAAAGTTTCTGTCAATATGTTTATCATGTTTGTATGATGATAAACTCGTGAAGATATTTATCTCAATACATGACCTACTCATTCTAAACTCGTCGAGCTTCACCGGTGAAGCTCTTGACCCTAGAGGGTGAACCTTTTATCAAAATTCTGTATCTGATGCATACTTAAACTGCCTTAAACTGCATCATTCTACACACATCCTAAATTGCTGACACGAGTCCAGTCCATAGTTAGTTAACATAAATTTGACATTTGGAGAAGGGGGGGGGGTAGGTTTCAGGAGTTGTCCCAGTTTCTGATTGCTTTGTTCCTTTTTGTCCCATCTTGCTTATATGTCACAGAGGAACTGCAAAGACTGTGTTTTACTCTCACGTTTGCCCAAAACATGTCGTGATCACAATTTTTTTACTTCTATTCATCAGTAACAGATAGGTTTTGAGTTTAACCCAAAACCTTACTTTAAAAAGCAGAAAGGTTTTTTTTCACTCAGCTTGATACGTATTTACCTTTTCAAAAATATGCACACAGATGGGTCCACTCATCTACATACACATTTCTTACAGTTTACTGCAACTTATAATCATTTGCCATTAATTTACAACAATAAAAGAGAAAGCTTTTCCTTGCCACAAGTTCATTGGATATCAGTGGCAGTGGGGGATCCCTTGTCATCCATCAATCAGTCTGTCTCCTGGGAACACGTCAGACTCGATAACGATGTTTGCTCCTCAAAGGATCTGTTAATTCCCACTGCTTGTGATATCCTGCCAACAAGACCCATGGATTGTGGGGGAAAAAGTAATAAATTAACACCTTGAGACTGTTGGAAGAAAGCAAACAGAATCTGACTCTCTTATGCTCTTGGCAGTGAATCACAGAGCATTTCACCCAGAGAAGCACTTCCTCTCTTCACGCACACCCTTTAATACAGTCCTGATGATCACCAGATGTTTTCCTGTTTCCCTTCTCTTGTCAGTCAGGGCATTTGGCCCTGGAATTGCTGCCCTGGAATTGCTTTCTGGGTGTGTGCCATGAATAACAATGCTATCTTTACACATACACATGCTTACAACAACCTTGCAAAACAGAACAGCGTGACACAGCAATAAAATTCCTTACCATATATAGAGGGGTTTTTTTTCTAAAACTTGCTTCTCTAAAAATCACTACTCTGCAATTTTCCTCTACACCAGGTGCATGTACATCGATTACCTGGGCAAGAGACACTGGTCAGGTACCTTGCTCAAGGGCACCTCAGCCCAAAGCTGCCCCACGTCAACCTAACTGCATGCCTTTGAATTGTGGGGGAAACTGGAGCACCTGGAGGAAACCCATGCAGACATGGGGAGAACATGCAAACTCCACACAGAAAGGCCCTCGCCAGCCGCTGGGTTTGAACCCAGAACCTTTTTGCTGTGAGGCGACTGTGCTCACCGTGCCGCCCCATCATGTTTGTGTGATCAGAAATTTGATGGAGGAGAAATTGAAGAGAAATGGGAGAAATTTGAGGCAGAAAGGCACATGGACCTGAGAGGCTGTAGATGGAGATGTCTGAATTTTCACTGGTCTCAGAAAGAATAATATCAATGTCAAAAATGTCACACACCTATCCTGCAATGCCGGCTTGTACCTTTTAAATAGTTATAGAAATACTTATGCAATCACAAATTTTCACATTTATTTTATTTGAAAGTAATTTTGCAAACACTGTTGACTTTAATCCAGTGTCAAGATTATTGCCCATGTTACAGAATGTGGACAAATTCAGAAAAGTACATTGAGATTTTGGAACAACATATGTTGCCTTCAAGACAACATTGTTTTCAGGGATATTTCAACAAGGCAATGCAAAACCACTGTGGCAGTGGGGGCATGGTCAAACATTCATTTGTTAAGTGAGAGTGGGGTCAGGGAAGATGAGTGGTAAAGTGGTAAACACCTGTTGTCAATTTATGTTGTGTGTGTTGGTTGCACGGATGACAGAGTAGAAAAAAGGAGGGAGAGAATGAAGAGCCGAAGTCTCTCCTGACTAGTGTGTATGTGTGCACAACAAACTTGAGTCAGTTAAGCTGAAAAGCAAAATAATCAAAAATAAGACTGTGTTTGACATTTCAAACCTGTCTGTGCTTCAGCATTCCACCCACCTCAGGGACATATTGACAGTGGTGCTGAAACCCAGGAATACTGAAGGGAACCACCCATGGAGTCCTCCCCACTCAAGGAGCTCATCCATGCTCTTGCTGCTGACCAACAGAGCCAGGACCAAGCACTGATTGGCCTCCAAAAGGAACAAGAACAGTGCTTTGAAGCCTTGCTGCTGGCCCAACAGGAAGACCGCCATGTGTTCTGGCACCTGCTCGCATTGGCGAGGTCCTTGAACACCACCGCTGCAGACCCTCCCCACGTCACTCTCATGAAGATGAGGTCGCATGACAACCAGGTGTTCAAGGACCTTGCCAATGCGAGCAGGTGCCGGAACACATGGCGGTCTTCCTGTTGGGCCAGCAGCAAGGCTTCAAAGCACTGTTCTTGTTCCTTTTGGAGGCCAACTTCATTGCACTGTTTGAACAAACAGCAGAGGCATGGAGTGGCCAATTGAGCAACGTGTTCCTTGTCTATTGCCACTCATGTCCAGAGAAGCCCAGCTTGCCGTACAAGAGTTACCTGCCAACAGTCAGTTCAACTATGCCGACTTGAAGTGAGCCATCCTACAGCATGTCAGCCATTTCCTGAAACAACACCGTCAGTGCTTCTGCACACTGACACTGAAGGAAGTTGGCTGGCCATTCGCCTTCAGTCAACAGCTCTAGGATGCCTGCCAGTGGTGGCTGAGGGCAGAAGACCATGACACTAAGGGGATCATTTAAGTGGTGGCGCTGGAGCAGTTGATCATGTGGCTACCAGAAGGAAGAGTGGAGTGGGTACAGTGCCACTGCCTGGCATCGCTGGATTGAATGATTGAGTTGGTAGAGGACCATTTGGCGGCGGTTCCAGCAGCAGGCAGACAACCTGCCTCTTCTTGTTCTCTCTCTCCTCCTCCCTCTCCCCCTCTCTCCTCTTCCTGTCCCCACCCCATTCCCCCACTATGGAAATGGGGGCCAGCCCTCCTGCAGCTGGCTCACCATGCCCATGGTGTCCCCCTCCCTTCTGTCCCTACTGTGTCTGTGTCTTCTCCCCCTCATGTGAGTGATCCCCAAAACACCAGTGCAGAGGTGAAGCCTGGGCCGGTATGCTGGCACTGCAGGGAACCCAGGCATTTCCAGGGCTAGTGCTCTGTGATGGAGGTGGGAGCCATGGTCCAAATCCCCAACATGCTAGAGACCACCTTCAATCAGGCTGGAGTGTATCGCATACAGGTGAGTGTTCAAAGGGAAACATAGGGAACTCGTATTCCCTGCGGCTCATTTTAACCCGATGGCTGGACACTTGGGTCAGGATAAGACACTAGCCCGAATAATGGCCCGGTTCTTTTGGCCAGGGATTTGTGAGGATGTCTGTAGGTGGTGTGTGGCATGCCACAAATGCCAGCTGGTGAATCCAGCAGCCACTCCAAAAGTGCCCTTGCACCATCTCCCCTGATCAAGATCCCCTTCAAAAGAATTGGTATGGATCTCGTTAGCCCTTTAGATTGGTCAGCACAAGGATATCGCTTTATTTTAGTCCGAGTTGTCTATGCACTGCAACATCCAGAAGCAGTCCTGCTACATAACATTTCCAAATGCAATGTGGCAGAGGCACTGTTTGAAATGATTTACCTAGTCGTGATTTCCAAGGAAATCGTGACTGACCAAGGTGCTACATTCATGTCACACACACACTGCGAGCTGTATGAGTTATTAGGAATTAAATCCATTTGCGCCAGCGTTTATCACCTACAAACAGACGGCCTGATAGAATAATTTAACCAAACTCTTAAAAATTTAATTCAGAAGTTTGTAAGTGAAGATGCATGTAATAGAAAGAAATGGCTCGAGCCCCTCTTATTCACAGTATGAGAGGTCCCACAAGCCTCCACGGGATTCTCCCCCATCAAATTATTATATGGGTGTAAGCCTCTTGGCATTTTGGGCATGCTGTGGGAAAATTAGGCGGAGGGACCTTCAAACAGTAAAAATGAAATTCGGTATGTTCTCGACCACTCCACACACTCAGTCACTTAACCTAGGAGAATTTACAGTAGGCACAAGAATGTCAAGCCCGGCTGTACAACAGGGTTGCACGCTTTAGACAGTTCAAACTGGCAGATAAAGTGCTCACAGTATTGCCCACTTTGAGCTCAGAATGAATCACTAAGTGGCAAGGGCCCTTTGAGATCACATGGAGAATCAGGGACATCGACAATGAGGTGAGGTGAACAGATAGGGGTGGGGCACTACAAATATACCACCTCAACCTATTAAAACATTGGAACAAGGGGGTCCCCATGGCATTGGCGTCAGTAGTTCTGGAGAGAGTGGAACTGGGGCTGGAGGTAAAAACGAAAGTAACTACTCAAGCCGCTCCAGTCCCCTGTGGAGACCACCTCTCACCGGGCCAACTCGCAGAGGTTGCCAGGTTGCAAGCAGAGTTTTTCAATGTGTTCTCTCCCCTTCCTGGCTGCATTCACTTCAAATAGCACCATATTGGCATGCCCCCAGAGGTGGTGGTGCATAGCCGCCCATACCACTTGCCCAAACACAAGAAAGCAGTGGTTCAGGATGGACTCACGGCCATGCTTGAAATGGGAATAATCAAGGAGTCCTACAGTGATTGGAGCAGCCTCGTGGTCCTGGTCCCCAAGACCGACAGGTCTGTCCGGTTCTGTGTACACTACAGAAAAGTCAATGCAGTATCTAAATCCAATGTGTACCCAGTTTCCTCGCATTGATGAGTTTCTTGATTGATAAGGCTCTGATCACTTATTTGACACTGGATTTGCAAAGAGATATTGGCAGATCACTTTGACTCCCCTATCCTGAGAGAAAACAGCCTTTTCCACACCATGGGGGCCATTCTGTCCTGGGAGGTGGAGGGTGAGGAATGTCTGGTGCTGTACATCAGCCACAAGCTCTTGATGCGAGAGAGTAAGTACAGCACCATCGAGAAAGCATCCCTGATCATCAAGTGGGTGGTCCTCAAACTCCAGTACTACCTGCTGGGGCATCCTTTCACCCTCTGTTCAGATCACATTCCGCTTCAGTGGCTGCACCACCTGAAAGATGCTGATACATGGATCACCCATTGCTATCTATCCCTCCGGCCTTTTAAATTCAAGGTGGTCCATAGGTACAGATGATGGTGGCGGACTTTCTGTCCCATCAGAGGGGGGAGTCCGCTGCAGGCTGGATGGCTGCCTGGCCTGAGTCAGGCGGTAGGGGTATGTGGCAGCAAGGGCGTGGTCAAGCATCGGTTTGTGAAGCAAGGGTGGGGCCAGGGAAGGTGAATGGCAAAGTGATCACACCTGTTGTCAATTAATGTTGTGTGTGTGTCTGTTCCAGTGAAAAGGAGGAAGCGAGTGAAGAGGCGAGTTCTCTCCCAGCCAGAGCACTTGTGTGTGTGTGTGTGTGTGTGTGTGTGTGTGTGTGTGTAAAACAAACTTGAGTCAGTTAAGCTGAAAAGCAAAATAATAAAAAATAAAAGACTGTGTTTGACATAATTTCCCATCTTCAGTATTCCACCTACCTCAGGGACATACAACAACCATATTCAACACACATTACAAAAGCATGGCTTCAGAAGAGGTGCTTGTCCCCTCTGTCCCCAGTAGAGAATGTGTTGTGAAATTTGAAACAAAAAATGTGTCAATGATAACCCGTACTGTTGTATACCTTAAGATCTGTTTGCAGGAAGAATGGGACAAAATAACACATAAAGTAGTTCATCACTTGGTGTCTTCAGTCCCTAAACATCATCTAAATGTTGTGAGAAAGAATGGCAACATTATAAAATGGGAAATGCTTTACCATCCAGACTTTTTTTGAAATGTGTTGCAAGAATCAAAATTGAAATTTTTTTTATTTAAAAAAAAAATTGAGGTAAAACATCAAATAATGTGCTGTTGTGTCATTTTGTGTGCATACAGATCAAAGATTATTTTTCAGTCATTGTTTTCAGTTTTATCTTCATGTTCAACCCAACTTGTTCTGATTTGGGGTTGTATAAGTTGCAATTCTGATCTGATATTCTTCTATTGCTCTCAAACCCAAATGTCTTCAGTTTATAGAAAAAAAAGAACCGTCCTTTTTTTATTGGGAATAGTTTGATTTGACTGAATGTGCATGCCTTGCAGTCCTCTCCAGCAATGTGCTACTGTGTCTGTTTTCTTTGCCCCTGCAACTACATCAACAGGCAGTGTTGCTATAACAGCTCAGTTATATTGTCTATTTAACCAATTTTGATGCCCCACTCCTCTTACCCTGTCCATTTTTTATGCTTTCTCTCCTTAATGGCCTTCTTGCATGTAAGTATAACAGACTTATGGCTCCATTTTTGTTTTAATTTTCATATGTAATTTAAACCTAATTGCTGAATAATTGAAAGGGAAAGTGGGCTGGACACATCTTAATTTTATTACCTAGCATCCCCACCCAAAAAATGGTGTGGTATACTGCCCTGTGCAATGTTTTTTGCTGCCTAAACACCTAAGTTTAATTGCTTTTGAGGTTCATTGAATCACAATCCTACATACCAAATGAAAACTTAATTCTGATTGTTAAACCTACTCTTCCACTGCAAATAAAAAAAGTAATTTTCCAGACATGAAATCTGTTTGTCCTGGGTGCCTGGGCTTGTGATTTGTCCACTCCTGGTAAGAATGGTCAGTGATTTCTGCATATCACAGGAAAGACAATAATGCATTTTTGTGTTTATTAGCCTTACCCTTTTTATCCCTCTGTGGACTTGTGCTTTTTAACTAGTTTTATTTTATCATAGCAATCATAAGAATGTTGAAAGGTGTACCCACATTTTCTTATAAGAATGCATGCTTTTTTCCTGATTCAACATCTTTTATATACAGAACATACACACATTCCATTGTATATCTTGTGTAAAAACACCTGTATAGTATGCAGGTTTATTTATAACAGCAAAAAAAAATCCATAACTCCACTGGAACAGTGTGGAATTTAAAGGTACTCAATTCCAGTCCTTCAAATACCTTTTTAAAAGGTATGGATGTTCTCTAAAAGTTATACATTTTTACATGTTGTCTTTGGACAAATTCCTTTATTCTCTGCAATAATGCATATTTGAAATCTACCACATCACATTTCAAGTTTCCCCTTTTCATGATGCACTTAATGACTTTTAAAGTTAGCAGGAAAACCGAATCTTGACATGCTGACATTTCATACATCAATTAAAATTATATTATGCATTCTCAGCATAAAATACATTAGTTGGTTGTAATGGAGAACTTGAGAACATATAGTACAGAACTATTAGTTTTTCAGGCTAATACAGACCCCAGTACTGTATGTTTTTTTTTGGTGTCTGTGAGCCAAACACTGAGTCCACGCAGAAGAGGATTTTCACCTCACTGACATAGCACAATATTATCTCACTGCTGCCATATTGTGTCAAACAGTTCTACATAATCTCATATCTCCATTCTCCTGCAGTGTTTGACCAACTAGATCTTGTCACATATGAAGAAGTTGTGAAGTTACCTGATTTCAAGAGAAAAACACTGGTTTTATTAGGTAAGTTGCTGAACGACATTTACTGTATGTGTGGACATGTCTGCTGTCCTGCTATAATGTTGCTCTCTGCAGGAGCCCATGGCGTCGGCAGGCGACACATCAAGAATACACTTATCGCAAAGCACCCAAACAGATTTGCTTACCCCATCCCACGTAAGTCTTTAGAGAATACCTATCCAGATGTTTACTGGTTGACATTGCCACCAGTAGTGAGCAAACAAGATTTACTGCATGCTGCTGCACATTCTGGAAGGATGATTAGGCTTAATTCAAACCAAGAAATCATAAAATGAGGGAAAGGGATTTGAGGAACATTTATGGATTATTTACTGCTGAACTGTTACATTTGTCAGCTTTTATGCTTATAACAACATTAAAAATTGAAAAGAATTTAATTGAGGCAGAGAAAGATTGAAGATTTTAGTTGAGCTGAGATGATTAATAGAAAAAGTTAAAGATTTATAACAGCTATGTTTTAAGCCCCTGAATATAATCTATAATATGTATTTTTGCTAATAAGTTTCTGTCATATTGTCACAAATGATCAAGAACAGTGCAAACAGCAAAATTCTTCAGTGCATCCAGTCATTTGACTCTTCTGCTCATTCTCTGCTACAATATGAGAACATGAGATTTATTTGTGTTTATGTATTTTCTCCACTTTCTGGGTTCAGACAGTACCCCCAAGGGCAGATATTCCCATTATGTTGGCATAAACATTGATGTATGCTGCCAGAAATGCTTGCAAATTTGTGGCTGCAGCCATTATAAATCAGGACTTATACAGTTTGCAGTATGTAAACTCATGGATCTTCCCTCAAATTTCCCAGACACAACCAGACCTCCTAAAAAGGATGAGGAAAATGGCAAGAATTACTACTTTGTGTCACGTGACCAGATGATGCAGGACATCTCAAACAATGAGTACTTGGAGTATGGGAGCCATGAGGATGCTATGTATGGCACACGTTTGGAGACCATCCGAAAGATCCACGAACAGAGCATGATCTCCATCTTGGATGTAGAGCCACAGGTACCAGACAAATTGTTTCCTGACTAATTGTGGTGATATTGTGTTGCTTTGGATAGTAATGTGTTACTGGTAATTCTGTGGTTTTTGACAGGCACTGAAAGTTTTGCGGACAACTGAATTTGCTCCCTATGTTGTTTTCATCGCTGCACCTACTGTCACCCCTGGTATGAATGAGGTGAGTACTGTTTTCCTCCAATTCACATAAGCAAAATTGTTTTCTCACTTTTGGCACTTATAACCCATTGCTCAAGTTTCAGCTTGTTTCTTTTCACTTAATTTCAATCATGTTTTTGTCTGCTTACAACTGGATTGATTCTAAAAATACGATCTAGTCTTTCTAGCCTCAGGATGTTCTGAACTTGCTTGTGGCTCATTGCATGCTACATGTGTCAGTCATTTTGCATGTTGTTTCTTTGACACTTTTATATTTCCTGTCACTGCACTCAACTCCCAAGGTGGTGCAGAAAACCGCCTGTAAGTACATGACATGTAGGCTTTGTACATGACATGTAGGCTTCTATGTTTAAAACTATGTTTCTATCACCCCTTCGGACACAAGGAAAAATGCTATGGAACGTCGTGTACAATTGTACACATTCTGTCTGAAGGGGATAAGCTAGACGCCTTCAAGCTTACGCACAAAGTGCTAATGTTTACAGGCTTTTATTCCAACTAACCAGGAGGCAATGGTGACAAAAATTAACTGATTAAACAAGTGGAATTAAGTATGGCTCTTGCTTGCTTGGAATGAAAGCCTGCAGCCACACTGGCACTTTGAGGATAAGATTGAAGATCCCTATTATAAGCAATCAATACACACAACTGTGGCTTTTATATGTAATGTTTACTAGGGTGCATCAGTTGCCCTCACTTTCATAAAATCTGATGCATTTTTGTTTGGGTGTTCCTTTTCACTAATAAAGACATCCTGTAAATTTTTTGACCATATTCAAAAGTCTAATGGTGGCACCATGAGGTTCATTTTTTGCCAAAAAACGCTTATTTTACAGTGGGGCAAAAAAGTATTTAGTCAGTCACCAATTGTGTAAGTTCTCCCACTTAAAAAGATGAGAGAGGCCTGTAATTTTCATCATAGGTACACTTCAACTATGAGAGACAGAATG
>JAOEHH010000023.1:18321275-18332890 GCA_025447875.1 Notarius cookei | reverse complement strand
CCTCGTCAGCTATCAGCTCATGTACGACTTGATTTCATGGAATAACTGTTAAATAAGTGGAAAAAAATCGTTCTTATAACTAAGAATTTTTAGACATTTGGAATAACGTTGATGGTTCCTTGATAAAATTCAAACTGATTAGTCAGTGGTAGTAACCTTGAGACTTGAGATTCAACTTGAAGTGACAGTCACTGCAGTCCACATTTATAAAGCCAAATCCATTCTCTCATCTTTATTTTGGTGCTAATTATTAGTGACTTACTGTAAATGGTGTAACTGATAGCATGCCTGCCCTGCTAATAAATCAATACAGATCATCTATACTCATTGTGCTATTTGCTTATTGAGTCCATCAGAAGATAAAGATCTCACAGTAACATCAATAACACACGCTTGCTTGATAGATAAATGAGTAATACTGAGATAAAAGCATCTTCAGCCATAACTGAGGTCGACAGTATGGAATTAACAACACCCCACTAGTCAATCATTAATTTATGCTTAAGCAGATCTCAAGAGTCACTTAATGGCATAAGATGACAGCGCATAATGAAGATATATGCTGCTAATCTACCATCTCACACCACATGTAAGATGGCAAATAGATCATGAGTCAGACGCCTAGCATGTAGCATTTAGCTTAAAGATTAGTCGAACAACATACAAATGGCTTAAAACGTAATCTAAAAGAGTTACCACCTTTCCCTAAGGTCTTCCAAACTTCATAATGCCTTTATGATGGGGTGTAAAAAAAAAAAAAAGCTTTAGGATTAAAGAGCAGATTAGAAAAGGTCAAAATTCACGTAGAAGCTTGCTGATAAAGTACTTTTTTGTGTCCACACTGGACCCTCCAGGGCAGTGTATCCAGCGTGATTTATCTGCAGTCTAAGAGGCTTCCACACTAGCATGGACTTCGTAAGCAAACACAGAGTAGTGCTGGAGGACAGTGTGTGTGTGTGTGTGTGTGTGTGTGTATGGATAACTTCTGAACAAAAGTCATAATCTGATGATCTGGCATTTCTGTAAGGAAAAAAACACAACAGAGTGTGCTGTTATAGGAAAATAATTGGTGACGGAGTAGGGTGATGAAGCAAAGTTACTATTACCAACCTGAAGTTGATAATTTAAATAATATTGGCTGTCTTTTTTGTGGTCTATCAGATATATCCCATTCAGCTAGCATGATATTGAATGAATCGAAGACGAGTAGCTAAATGGAATATATCTGATAGACCACAAAAAAGACAGCCAATATTATTATTATTATACATATTCGATGGAATAATTATAGATTTTACAAAAAGTTAAGAACAGGGCGGTAACTTACCAGTATTGAATGCTGATTCCGATCGAATGTAATTCAATGTTCTGTCAATCCAGTGTATTGTACAAAGTCAAAGTTCTAACAATAAAAATGGTACAAGTTCAAAAAGCCTGAACAACAACCCAACAAGCTATATAAAGGTTGACAGTTCAAGTCCAAAGTTAATTTTGGTTGTAGTTAATTGTTATATTGCAGTTATTCAAAACAAAAGGGTTTTGCTGAGTGAAGTCCATGAGTGACGTCCTCTTGTAAAAGTCTCCGTCACTTTTCCTCACCTCCAAGTAGAACTTTGACAATATTTCCGCTATTGCTCTCTTTTCCAGTTTTTTGATGTCTGTTGGTATGTTTTTCTCTTGTAAATATGTGTGAAGAATATCCAGTGAAGTTTTGGTAGCCTTTTGGGTGCTCAGTGCGTCTTTCTCTTTCAAAATTCTCTCTAAATCTTCTATATTTAATGAAGCAAACCTAACAGCCATGTTTGTTCACAAATTATCACAGTTACTTACTAGCATGGAAGTTTTACATCACTGATATGTCTCTTTTCCAGTTTTTTGATGTCTGTTGTTATGTTTTTCTCTTGTAAATATGCATGAAGAATATCCAGTGAAGTTTTGGTAGCCTTTCGGGTGCTCAGCACATTTTTCTCTTTCAAAATTCTCTCTAAATCTTCTGTATTTAATGAAGCAGACCTAACAGCCAAGTTTGTTTACAAATTATCACAGTTGCTCACTAGCATGGAAGTTTTACATCACTGATATGTCTCTTCCAGTTTTTTTTAATGTCAGTTGGTATGTTTTTCTCTTGTAAATATGCATGAAGAATATCTAATGAAGTTTTGGTAGCCTTTCAGGTGTTCAACGTGTCTTTCTCTTTCCTGGCGAAGAAACAAATGATTGTGCGCATGCACAGCAGAAAACTCTCTCATTGAATATTCGCATCAGCTCCGACGTGTGACGTAATGTTGTCTTGACAACCATGCAATATCATTAACTATATTCTCCATTGGGTAGAGCGACATAATACATGTAGGATAAGCAATATGCTAACAATATTGCATGCTATCAAACCAAATGAATGGAACACACTAGAAGGGAATAGAACACGTGTTTTTATACCATGGAAAAAGTGTTCTGTATGTATGATGTCATATTATACTGGCTGTATGTACGTCTTTATGTGTTCATTTCATGCAAACTGACCAGATTTATATTTATATTACTTTCAGGACACAGTAATTTAATAAGAAGGATGCAACGAGTACAAAAGCAAAGCTCTTAAGTGCCCAAAGCCTTTAAGTGGCCACAGTGCATGGTGTGAACCGTGCTATATTACTCAAAATGATGTCAGGGAGGGTGAGCAAGGGAAGACAGAAAGAGAGAGGCGAGAGGGAGGAGGGAGGGAGAGAAACTGAGTGGGGAGATAGGAAGGAAACGAGAGAAAGCTTCATAGTGAAGCTGCCACTACGCTCTGCATCTTCTCACTGACACACACCCACACAGATCCTCGCCTTCACTACTTTGTCCTTACAGCCAAGTGAGCCTGATTTCTCGACTCATATCTCCATCTGCCTCGTTCAACTCCTTCTCTCTCTATGTCTCTATCGTTCTCTAAATCCTCCTTATTCCTTGCACTCATTTCACACACCATCTTAAAGTAGCAAATTGGAACCAGGAAAAGCTCCAGGACAGGTAAGAATGTGGAGCTCGTGTGTATCTGTGTGTGTGTGTGGGTGTGTGTGTGTGGGGGGGGGTAGCTTGTGGCTGATGCTTGCACTGTGCTTCTCTGTTGTACGTGTACAGATATTTGTGGTCTTTACTTGAGCGTTCTGAAGTTGTTCCATGCTCATTAGATATTAAATCCATAGTCAAGGAAGCTTCCATAGAAAATTATATGGAACAACAGCCATGATAAAATGTCGATAATAATTTCTAATCGTTTCAATACTTAGATTTCAATATTTAAATATTATTGACTGTGACATAACTTATTTATAGCTCAGACTGGGTGAACTGGTGAGAAATGACTCAGGGTTATTATTCATTTTGAAGCACATTCAGGAACTAGAGTGAATTATTTATTAATCCTGTGAAACTAAGAGGAAAGGTAGATAGTTGCAGAATGAGGTATGGTATGTGTCATGTCGAATCTGGACTCCATAACTCCTAGGACTTTAAATTACTCAATGCAAGGCATGTCGCTTCTTGATTTTCCTTCCTAATTGAGTCATCCAACATATTTCATCATTGATCACATACTCCCATCTGAACATGCTTGGGACACCTTCTGAGCATTGGAAAAGCACTTCAGATGGGCTTCTTAATAAAGTTCCTCCTCCACTCTGATTGGATGGTAGAATTGTCTGAAAGTGGTGCAAGCTCCGACAGCATGTCTCAAACCATACCTTCAAATGCACTTATCACAGTGAATGTTGGTCTATTAATGGAGATGCATATTATATATATTGTCCGTCATCTGGCCGGTCGGCAGGCATTGTCCACATTTCACAAAAATCGCTTCTTCTCTCTCAATTCTTTACTGATTTTTATTCTTCTTGGCAGGAAGGTAGGTCTGCCTGGGCTGCATATGGCTTCTGCCCAAATTTGCATAATTGCAATTAATAATGAAGATATGGGCCCTGTGATGACCTGTTGACCTGTCCAGGGTGTACCCCGCCTTTCGCCCGTAGTCAGCTGGGATAGGCTCCAGCATGCCTGCGACCCTGTAGTACAGGATAAAGTGGCTACAGATAATGAGATGAGATGAATGAAGATATGGAGTAATTAAACCCTAATGAGCAGCTTCCACACAAATAGCTTCTTCTCCCTCAATTCTCAAACTGATTTTGATTCTTTCTGGCACGAAGGTAGGGGTACCTAGGGTGCATATAACTTCTACTCAGATTTGTTTAATTACAATTATTAATGAAGTTATGGACTAATTAAGCCTTAATGAGCAGTTCAACAAAAATTGCTTCTTCTGGATCAATTCCTTGCCGTCTTGGATTCTTTCTGGCAAATAGGTAGGTATTCCTAGGGTATATATAGCTTGTATATATAGCTTGTACATAATCTATATATGTACAGTATTGTTTTCAGTGTATATAGCTTGCGACATTTATTGTGCAAAGTGGCCCACTTTAGATCGTTCCTTCTGGACTAGATGAGGCCAGCGTGAGCTATGCCGGCATTCATGGTCTAGTTAAGAGAATATTTAGGGGCATGATATTTAAATAACAGTGGTTTTCAGCTGCCACATTTATCAATGCCCGATCATTCTTACATTGTGACTGGCAAGCTACAAGCATTTCAGGAATCATACGTGAACCCTTTTTGATGTTTTCTATGCTCTGTCTGTGCTGTTTTCTAAGTTAGGTTGATAAATAAGGGCCAGTGGGTCTGCTGCTAACTGCTGATATTGGGACAGTGAGGATGGGTAGTTCGATTGACAACGTTAGGCAGTGGCCCCCAGTTACTGATGAATGTACCTTATATCTATGGTGATCTTAACATTATTCAAAAATTACATTAGTGAAACACTGGTTATGACAATAGCCAGAAATAGAGAATGGAGAAACAGAGGGGAAAAAATTGGATCACTTAACCATTTGCCATATTTCAAGTGATGAAGTACACTACCTGGAAAAAAGGTCGCCATTTGGATTTAAATAAGCAAATACTTAAAAGCCTTTGATTTAGACAATAACTGCAGCGATTAATATGCTTCAACTGGCAGGAGTTCGTTTAACCTTAATTGATGCAGTGAGTAGCTTCCCATTTCTAAAACAACCATGTCAGAAGGTGCATCCTGGGGACATGGAAAAGATGCTACTGTGTTTCAAAAGGGTCAACTAATTGGCCTGGAGCAAGCAAAGAAAGCAACTAAGGAGATTGCTGAAATTACTTGAAAATGGGTTTAGAGTTATCAAACACATTATTAAAACCTGGAAGGATAATGGTGAACCATCAACTTTGTGGAAGAAATGCAGTTGGAAAAAATCATTGATTGAACATGATCGAAGATCACTTAAACACTTGGTGGAGTCAAATTGTATCAACAGTAGAACTCATGGCTATGTTTAATAATAAAAGTAAGAGCATTTCCACATGCACAATGTGCACAAGATGATGCCAGGCACTCCTGCATCTCATCACACCCACAGGTGCACCATCCCCCGAGTTCATGGGACTCCCAAACATCACCCTCACAAAAAATGGGGCCGCAAAACAACCCAGAGGTGTTTTGGAGCTGTTCAAGCAATCCGTTGAGGTGTGGGGGTTACCAGACAAGCAGTGAGTGGCCTGCCTGTTACTGCTTCTGACCAGCAAAGCACAGCTCACAGCTCAGCAACTGCCCATGGAGAACCGGCTGGTGTATGCAGACGTGAAGCACACAAACCTCCAGCGAGTCAGCCGCTCCCCAGAACATCGGCAGCATTTCCTTGACCTGATGCTGGTGGAGGTCAGCCAGCCCTTCACCTATGGACAGCAACTGTGGGATGCCTGTCAGTGGTGGCTGAGAGCACCATCAAGGGAGTCAACACAGTGGTGCTGGAGCAATTCATCGCTCAGCTGCCAGGGGGCACAGCGGAATGGGTCCAGTTACACCACCCAGCATCACTGGATCAGGCCATTAAGCTGGTGGAGGACCATTTGGCAGCTGTTCCAGTGGCAGGCAGACATCCAGCTGCTGCTTCTTCTTCTCTTTCTCTCTCATTCTGTGCCCCTTTCCTCTTGTTCCTCCCCTCCCTCCCATCCCTTCCCTGCTCCGCGGAAGCAGGAGCCAATTCTATTGCAGCCTGCTACCCAAGCCTGTGGTTCCCTTTCCTCCTCTTCCACTTATGCTTCTGTGTCTTCTCCGCAGGTGAGTGCTCCTCACCCCAGCTGTGCAGAGGTGAGGCCTGGGCCAGTATGCTGGCACTGCAGGGAGCCTGGGCACTTCCAGGACCAGTGCCAGATGATGAAGGTGGGGGCAGTGGTCCAGATCCCTGATGCACCAGAAGCCACCCCCGATCAAGCTGGAGTGTACCGCACACCGGTGAGTATTCAAGGGGGTATGCATCAGGCACTGGTGGATTCAAGTTTAATCAGACGTCCATACAGCAAAGCCTGATTCAATGCAGGACACTGGGGAATGCATGTTTGGTGAAGGTTAAGTGTGTGCACAGTGATGTATATCAATATCTGCTAGTGCTTGTCATTATTTATTTCTGGGGAGAAAAGCATAATGTAGAGGCCATGCTTAGCCCGAGCCTCACCTATCCGCTGATCTTGGGGACCGATTGGCAAGGGTTTAAAATATTAATGAAACAGATAGTAGTGGGTGGGTTCTCAGAAGCACATCATGGGGGAATCCCACTGCACTGTTAGCTGAGGAGGCAGTCTCAGGTACATCTGCATCAGTTCTCCATCATGATGACACAGAGTTGGGAGAGCCCTCCTCCCTCTCTGGGGAACCCCATAGGGGATTTCCCATTGGAGCAGGCATGTGACAGTCTCTGAGACATGCCTTTGACCATGTAATTGATAGGCAAGTAATTGATAGGCAAACCCTCCAGCCTAAAGTTGTTCTTTCCTTCCTGTACTTTTGTATTAAGGATAGGCTCTATCAAATGATGTAGGACACTCAAAGTAAATTAAAGATGACACAGTTGTTGGTCCTAAAGGGCCATAGGGAACTTTTATTCCATGTGGCTCATCATAATCCAATGGCTGGGCATTTGGGTCAGGATAAAACACAATCATCTCATGGCCCATTTCTATTGGCCAGGGATTTGCGCAGATGTCCGCAGATGGTGTGTAGCATGTTGCAAATGCCAGCTGGTGAATCAAGCAGCCACACCAAAAGCACCATTGCACCCATTATCATTAATTGAGATCCCCTTTGAAAGAATTGACATGGGCCATTGGATCAATCTACATGTGGGTATCACTTTCTGTTAGTCATAGTGGATTATGTAACTCGATATCCAGAAGCAGTGCCTCTTCGCAATATCTCAGCATGTAGTGTTGCAGAGGCACTCTTCAGCATTATCTCCTGAGGCAGGATTCCAAAAGAAATCCTGATGCATCAAGGCACTACTTTCATGTCATGCACACGGCGTGAATTGTATGAATTATTGGGCATTAAATTGATTCATTCTAGTGTTTATCATCCACAGACAGACACTTAAAAATATGATTCGCAAGTTCATACACAGGGATGCTAAAAACTGGGATAGATGGCTAGACCCTCTGTTGTTTGCAGTGCATGAGATCCCACAAGCCTCCACCAGGTTTCCCCCATTTGAATTGTTGTACGAGCATAAGCCCCATGGTGTCTTCAACATAATTAGAGAAAATTGGGAGGAGGGGCCTTCTCACAGCAAAAATGAAATTCAATACATTCTTGACCTGAGAGCAAAACTCTACGCATTGAGTCACATAACCCAGGAAAATTTGCTACACGCCCAAGAATGTCAAACTTGCCTGTACAAAAGAGGGACACAGCTAAGGGAATTTGCACCAGGAGATAAAGTCCTCATTTTACTGCCCACCTCAAGCTCATAATTGCTCATCAAGTGGCAAGGGCCCTTTGAGGTCACACAGCAAATTGGGGAGGTCGACTATGAGGTCAAACAGCCAGATAGGGGCGACATGTCAAATTTACCCCCTCAATCTCCTGAAACCATGGAGAGAGGAGGTTCCCGTGGCTCTGGCGACAGTAGTTCTGAAGAGGGCGAAGCTGGGTCCAAAAAGTGCAGCCCAATTCATCCCAGTCCCTATGGAGACCACCTCTCACCATCCCAGAGAGCACAGGCCATTAGGTTGCAGGAGGAATTCTCTGACGTTTTCTCACCCCTCCCTAGCTGCACAGAACACCACATGGAGACTCCCCCGGGAATGATGGTGCGCAGCCACCAGTATTGGCTCCCTGAACACAAGAAAAATATGGCTCAGGATGAACTCTAGGCTATGCTGAGGATGGGGGTAATTGAGGAGTCACACAGCAACTGGAGCAGCCCAGTGGTCTTGGTTCCCAAGACCGGCGGGTCGGTCCAGTTCTGTGTAGATGATACGCATAATCAATGCGGTGTCTAAATTTGACACATATCCGATGCCTTGCATTGATGAACTACTCGATCGGTTAGGTGCAGCTCACTTTTACTCAACACTGTATTTAACAAAGGGCTCTTAGCAGAGCCCCTTGACTCCATTATCCTAGGAAAAAAAAAACAGCCTTTCCACTTTCCACTGTTTACACCAATTTGTCACCCTTCCTTTCGGATTGTTTGGGGCCCCTGTAACATTTCAACATCTCATGGACCAAATTCCCCATCCCCGCAATGCATCTGTGGCAGCCTATTTAGATGATATAATCATTTATTGTAATGATTGGGAGCAGCATCTACAACATCTCAGGGCGGTCCTGAGGTAGCTGAGGCATGCGGGACTCATGGCAAACCCAAAGAAGTGTGCAATTGGGCAGGTGGAAGTACAGTATCTGGGCTTCCACTTGGGTCATGGTCAGGTACATCCCCAAATTGATAAGGCTGTAGCGATTGTGGTCTGCCCAAGACCTAAGACCAAAAAGGGGGTGAGGCAGTTCCTGGGGCTGGCTGGCTATTATAGGCAGTTTGTGCCTAATTTTTCAGACATCACCAGCCTGCTGACTGACCTCACTAGAAAAAAGGGAGTGCCAGATCTGGTCCAGAGGATGGAGTCATGACAACAGGCCTTTAACCAGGTAAAAGCTGTACCGGGGGGGGGGCACTTTCATACTCCTCTGACATGTCTCTCCCTTTTATGTTGTAGATCGATGCATTGGACAGAGGGCTGTGGACTGTTCTGTCCCAAACTGTGGACGTGGAAGAGCATCCCATGCTGTAACATCAGCCACAAGCTCTCCATGCAGGAGATGGAGTACAGCACCATCGAGACGGAGTGCTTGGCCATCAAATGGATGGTCCTCACCCTCTGTTATTACCTGCTGGGATGCCCTGTCGCCCTCTGCTCAGATCACACCCCACTCCAGTGGCTCCACCACATGAAGGATGCCAACGCCTGGATCACCCATTGGTATCTTGTTCTGCAGCCTTTTAAGTTCGAAGTGGTCCACAGGCCGGAGGCACAGATGGTGGTAGCGGACCACCTCTCCTGGTGGGGTGGGGAGTCAGCTGCAGGCCAGATGGCTCCCTGGCCTGAGATGGGTCGTGGGGGTGTGTGGCAGTGGGTGCCTGGTCAAGCGCTGGTTTGTGAATGGAGACTGAGGCTGGGGAAGGTGAGTGGCAAAGTGGAAGCACCTGTTGTGAATTAATGTGCTGTCTGTGTGTGTTTGTATGCAGTGAGAGGGAGCAAATAAGAGGGGAGAGCAGCAGAAAGTGAGTGAGTATCTTTTCCCCTGGCTGAAATCACACCTATGCATTGGGACATTGGAAATCTGAAGTCTGCTGAAAAGCGTGTTTTGTTTGATTCCTGGTTTGGAAATCAAAACCAAAAGTGAGCTTGAACCCACCTGCCTGTGTTTCAGTGTCCACTGTATCAGGGAGGCATTACAGGGTGCATCTCCAAAGATATACAGCAGCTCAGTCTTGCTGGGATTTAGTTTCAGGTGCTGAGCTGCCATCCATGATGAAATATGCATAACATATGCTAAAGTGTGCAAAAACATGAATGTCTCAGAGAGGAAAAGAGAGGATGAGTTTGGTATTATCAGCATAGCAGTGTTATGAACACCTATGTGATTATATGGTCTCCCTCTGGTATGAAGCAAATCTCTGCCATGCTGGGGGCCACTAATTCTCAGTCTTGTGAGGATGGACAGGAGAGACTTTTGTTTGACAGTGTTACAATAGTTTTAAAAAAAAGTAGTCATAAAATTACTGATTTTTATTGTTGAATTGAATACAGACTATTGAAGGAAATTTGGTCTTCATTAACTAACTGTATACATACAAAATTCTGAAACAAATATTTTCCTTAAAATATAAATGCATGAAAAAAAATTAAATGCATGAAAGGAAATCTTTCATCTACAGTATCCCCTTTTTCTGATCAGAATCGCAGCAGATCCAGAACCTATCCTAGGAACTCAGGTGCAAACCAGGAACACATGGATAGAATGCCAATTCACAGAAAGGCATAACATGTACACATGTTTAGAGTAGCCAATCCACCTACCAGCATGGCTTAGTATCTGAGAGAAGTCCAGAAAGAATCTATTAGAAAACCAACATGAGGAGAACATTGAACCAAGGACCCTGGAGCTGTGAGGCTGCTACCCACTGCACCACCATACCACACACAAAAATACATCATTAACTTGAATGAATAAAGCTTTGCAGCACAAGTTATTTTGAGCCTAAGAAGTACTATATATCATCAGCAAACTGGTCTGCACATTTTTGCATAGGTGTAATCCCCCAACCCTGGTTAATGCATCAGCACAGAAGACTGATATTCTCATCTCATCTCATTATCTCTAGCCGCTTTATCCTGTCCTACAGGGTCACAGGCAAGCTGGAGCCTATCCCAGCTGACTATGGGCAAAAGGTGGGTTATACCCTGGACAAGTCATCAGATCATCACAGAGCTGACACACATAGAGACAAACATTAATTCACACTCACAGTCAATTTTAAGCCAACAATTAACCTAACCTGCATGTCTTTGGACTGTGGGAGAAATCAGAGCACCCAGAGGAAACACACTCAGACACGGGGAGAACATGCAAACTCTACACAGAAAGGCCCCCGTCGGTCACTAGGATCGAACAAAGAACCTTCTTGCTGTGAAGTGACAGTGCTAACCACTACACCACCAGGCTGCCCAGTAAATTATTAGATGTACCAAAAAAAAAAGAATGGATAGTATAGACATTAGGGCAGGACTGTAATAAAGCAGGTAGCATTTTTGCCTCCAGGTCCCCAGGTCAATCCTGATCTCAGGTTACAAAACTCAGAGTTTTGCATGTTCTCTCTGTCTGTGTGGGTTCTAAGGTTTCCTCCCACTGTCTGAATACATACAGGGAGGCAGATTGGTGAGACTAAATTGCAGTTAGTTTTGAATGTTTATGCTAAGATCACTCATAGTCAGTTGATCTGTGAGAACTATGGCTGGGGCTACGGTGACCTTTCCAGTAGATTTTGGAGGTGATCCTTCACATAAATTTGGGTGGAGTAAATACACAAATTAAGCCATGGTAGCTGTGACGGTAGCAATGGAAGAAGCTGGTAAACCAATTGTGGGTGGTAGAAGAGAGCAACTGGACTTGCTTGAAGATTCTTGAAGACGTTTCACCTCTCATCCGAAAGGCT
>JAOEHH010000023.1:17540354-17550480 GCA_025447875.1 Notarius cookei | reverse complement strand
TCAGCTGGGATAGGCTCCAGCTTGCCTGCAACCCTGTAGAAGGATAAAGCGGCTAGAGATAATGAGATGAATGAGATGGTCCATGGCAGGTGCCACTTATCCGCACGATCTTCACGAGACTTGTGCGAGACTTCGAAACGTGAAGTGTCAGCCAGGTGTCAGTGCAGTCATTTTGAAAACTGTTTTCCAAACGAAATATTGCACAAAAACGAGTCTAAATGACGATTACTGCCCACTTTTTTCAAACTTTCCTGATTGCTGTCAAACAAAACTTCCGGCTTGATTATATCAGCATTCGAAAGAGGGCGTGCGCGTCTTTTAACAACGTTGGCAGAAGTTGGTCACTTTGATTTCCGCTGTATGTTTTACTTCTGTCCTACAATGTCTCGCACAAGTCTCAACAAATCTTGTTTATGGCCATTGCTTTGACATATGGACTGATATTACATAGCATATTTCAAATACTCATAACTTGCTATAGCAGTGACAAAATGGCGATCAAAAATGCATTCCTATATTTAATAAAATGAGAAACAATTTTGATAAAACATTTGCCTTCAGTTCTCCTTTAATAACAATGATTTAGCCACATTTGTAAATATTAGAGTTAAATATAATTAACTATTAACTAAAATTCCTTTTATTAAAAGTGAAGAGTTGAGAACAAATCAGCCTTTTCTCCATGAATGTTATGAACATTTATACTACCTCTATTTGCTTCTCTTTTCTTTATCTAGGAAGAAAAGAGGGCTCTGATTTCTTGTTAAATCTATTTCTACATTCAATCTGCAGAACAAGATCGCACAAAAAACTCCTCTTCCATTTTAGGTCTGTTTTTGTGTGCCTTCACAGCATTAGAGCTGTGTTACTTCTGCCTAGTGAAGTCATTCCCGCCATTGTCCCCTTTGCTGTGTAAATAACGCAAATTTCATCTTGGAAAAACTAAGATTCCATAGCCTGATAATGATTTATCATTGTACAATATATCGTTTCATGCCTACATAATATTAAAAAAAAAAAAAAAGTTGAGGGTTTTTTTTGGGGTCCCCCCTTTTCTCCCAAATTTGATCAAATCTCCCACTTAAACATCAGCTACCAACAGGAGATAGTGAAGGTTAACACATGCTTCATTCAAGATTATTGAAACTGCTTATGCTGCATCAAATCACCATCTGCCCTCTTCTCCATCCATGAGCTCACAGTCACTCGTGATTAGCTAGTGTTGCTGTGATTGAACAGAGAGCGACAATATCTCTTGGCTCCCACTTTTCTCTTATGCCACAATACTAATAACATGCAAATGCTTCTATTTTTTCTATTAATGCACTCTAATATGCTACCGCTTCTATAACAACAAATTCACAGAGACGTGTGCTGGACACACACGCCACAGAAATGGACCGTGATGTGAAATGCATCAAGTGTAATTGCTGATATGTTTTCTGTGAGATATTTACGTAGAATTTTTGAAAGGAGAAGCCAATGGAAGTATTTTGGAACAGTCAGACGTAAAGCTCGAACTTAAGCTTTCTGACAAAGTTGAAGGGCTTTATGTTCTCTGTAGCATGATACATATTTTTTCCTTTTAGGCTCCTAGTTTCCATATGACCTAATGCAAACAATTATTCATTATAAAATCACCACACTGTCAATTTCCAGTCTAAATTTATCTGGCTGCATAGTCAGATCACTGCTTGTTAGTCATCTTTATAAATCAAAATCCTCAAATGGGTAAATAAACCTTCATCTGAACACGGCAAGATAAAACAAAAGTTTGCAGAGAGTTCAACTTCACTTTCAGACACATTATTCACCCTTTCTGGAAGTTAACAGCTAGAATAACCATTAGTATCACTAGTATGTTTGTATTCAGGTTTCTAAAAACATGGCAGCATGTATGAGTGCATGCTACCAGCACCTTTCACAACCCAATGGGAGTTAGAATGAGTTGTTCTAAGTTTACTGTTCCCAATAACCAATGTTGGGAGCTGAACATCAGCAGAACAACAGACTGAAGACAAATTGAATAATTCAGACAGGTGTTCATTACCAGGTAGAGTACTCTGTAGGAGTGGCCAGTGAGTTTAGCCACCTGGGTCAGAGTGGGGTACTTCCACACCAGAATCTGATTCTGCGAGTAGCCATGTGTACTGACCTGTAGAAACGCATAAACACACAAACACAGAGACAGATTTACATGCATGATATTCTGTGACGAGAACAAGGTTAAACTGGTCTGATAGGGACTCAAACTTCAAGTATGCAAATGTTCAAAATGAACCCATGTTAAGCTTGTTAAGGCCCATATTAAAGCTTCCAGGGGAAGCCATGGCCTGATGGTTAGCGAAGCAGCTTTGGGATCAAAAGGTTGCCGGTTTGATTCCCTGGACCAGCAGGAATGGCTGAAGTGCCCTTTAGCAAGGCACCTAACCTCCAACTGTTCCCCAGGCTGCTCTGGGTATGTTGTACATTGCTCTGGAGAACAGTGTCTGCTAAATGCCATGATTGTAATGTAACCTCAGAAAAATTCCACCAGTAATATTATGGAGACAACAATTTTACAAACTTATGGATTCCAATCCCATCATAGTAACACAATATATTCAGCTTATAAACTGAAGGGATCTTGTATGCACTGGGAGGCGTGTAATGATGCACCCAGTTTACGATGTTTTGGGGAAAAAGAAAACGCAACATTTATTTTCCTATTCCTTATTATTTCAACAGTAATTATTTACAAACATGTGTAAAAGGTTAGACTAAAATATACCTCATTAACTAAAATATTCGCTTTATTATAAATGGAAAAAAAGGTCTTTACTTAATAGCTGTTTATGAAGGCTGTCGTCAGCTTAAACATAAAACATCTCCCCATTTACTTCTCTTTTTTTTAATCTTTCAGCAGTCTGTAAAAAGAGCTCCAATTTCTTATTAAATCCATTTCTACACTAATCACATAGCTGCTCTTTTCCAATTTAGATTTTTTTTTCACGTGTATTCACAGCATTCGAGCTGCATTACTTCTGCCTACAGTGACGTCACGTGCATTCCCTGTATTGTACATTACTGTCTCCTCTGCTGTCTGAACAACAAAATCAGTTAGAAAAAATAGGTACCCTATGGGTACATGTGGCTACAGCTTATGAATAAAAATTTCTGATACCATGCCCATACAGTAAATATAGCATATATATTTACTCTATGAGGCAGTAGCCACAAAAATGAAGCGCAATCCAAAAATGAACAAATTTAAAAAAAAAAATCACAGAAATAAACTATACCAAGTGTCTGTATTTTATATTATTCGACTCTTACCATTTTCGAAACTGAAACCTCCAAACCGAGGCTGACATACACATGCTGTCGCCATGACCGAAAATCTTATTTCCTGGAAATGCGCTAGAGCTCAGTGGAACGCACTTTCTATCTGTAATAAGCATACACACATCTGAAAGCGATTTCTTTAGTCTAGTCTGTAGCAGGCAAGGTAATAATAATAATAAAATCAACAGAGTGGGGAAGTTCTCATCAATGGGGGTTTAAAAGTGGGTGTGGCCAAAACCCCTTCCTTTGCATATATAAACAAACCAAGAAACCATTCAATGACAGCACTGTGTATGCAAATGAGGTAGGTAGTGATCCAATCAGCATTTCTGGGAGGAGTCTGTCCAAGGCAGTGCTCCAGCAGTCTGAGCTCAAGCTTTTTTTTTTTTTAAACCTTTTCGGTCACCGTGACCTTGACCGGAAGACCCTCAAAATGTTGATGGTTCTCTATTTGAGACCAACGCCCATCTATCCTGAAAGTTTCATGAAGATTGGTCCAGCCATTTTCCCGTAATGTTGCGAGCAAAAAAAAGAAAAAAAAAAAAAGAAACCCGACCAAAAACAATACCTTGCCCTGCTTACTCTGTAGCAGGTGAGGTAAAAAAAAAAAAAATCGCACCTTTAAAGTGGTAGGCATGTTGTGGAAATCAATTGGTGCTAATCCCACCAAAATCCATTTTAATTCCAGCCAGTAATGCGACAAAACAGGACAAACACCAAGCAGGATGAATACTTTTGCAAGACACTATAACTCTGTTTTAAGCAAGAAAACACCCACAGCAACTTGCACATTAGTTCAGTAGCTCAGTTTTTAGCAAAAAGACAGCCAAGGCAACTCGCACATCAGTAGTGCATGAGATCATTACGTCTCGTGACATGGCAGATATGTAACTTTTTTTTTAATCAATAATGTGATTTAAACACACTGCCTGTGACTCAATAAAATAACCACATAGCTGAATGTTTCTGAATGATATGTTTGGTTTAATAATCAAGCCAAAAGAGACAAGTGCCACATTACTTTTATGAGAATGTACTCTTGCAGTTGCCAGCTTGTGAATTAACAGATCTTCCACACAACCACTAGAAAAACTATTTACAAGCTTCTAGAGACCTGCAACTTTTAAATTCATGCAAAGTGTATGCACTCAGTCCACAAACAAGATTACAATGTCTGGGTATGTGAGTGGAGGCTCTGTAATCTTGTCTTTTCCTGTTGTTTAGTGTTTGGCATTGCAATTCAGTTTCTCCCAGTTGGGTCCCTTTTCTTTCTCTTTTTCTTCCTCCAAAAATACAACATACCAACACAAAATAGTAACTTCAAATCCATGGTTTTGGTGCCTGTATCCCAGTAGTTTCTGCTCAATGCAGCTACCTGTTTGCTACTCAAAAGTTTTTGGCAGTCTGATCTCAGAGGCTAACATGCACGTAGCCGCAAGTGACATACGACTTCTCTCATTTTGGACTCAGTGCAGACTAGGCGCTACAGTGACTCACTCACCTCTTGAGATATAAAGTGGTATTACGAGACGGACAGTGTGTCATGTCTTGGGGCTAGCTGATTAGCATGCTAACTTCACTAGATATCTTTGGAACACAATGTTGCAGACATTTAAATATCTGCATTTAAATATTTATAAAATATGTACATTTACATATTTATAATTCATTTAAATATGCATTTAAAAACATCTGTATATTGTAACTCTCCATCACTGTATATACTGTAACATATCACTATGCTGCAGTGCTTACTTCTGGCACTTATCTGTAAATAAAACTGTATTTTGCACTTCTAGTTAGATGCCAACTGCATTTCATTGGCTTTGTATCTGTACTCTGCACAAAATTAAATTTAATCTTAAAAAAAAATTCTCATCTAATTTTTTGAATGTTTTAAATGAAAATTCTTACACAGCCTCTTTAAAGGGTGTATGCTGCACGATAATTTTGCCCCAGACAAAAAAACAAAACAAAAAAAACAGTTCAAATCACTGAAAGCCCAATATGGCCATGACATGTCTATGATGAATGAATGTAAACTTCTTACCTCAACTGTATGTCACTATCAACAAAGTATACTTCCTAGATGGGAGGTGCGAAAATTACAAAGTGGCATTACGGTACATGTATATCATATAGAGGTGTGTCTAAAGCCATGGACAATGAAAAAAAGCTCACTTTCCTACTACAGAGTTTATTGTCCTGGATGTCTGGTAAAGGGAAAACCATTATTCAACAAGAAGCAGCAAGAAGTAAAAATTTACTAACCACTAAACATGAGAGCTCAACAAATTTTCCCACACCCATTTTTTATACAAGGTATAAGGTTTTATATGCTCAATTCTGATTTGTTTTATAACAAAATTTCTACAGCATGCCTCAGACAATAGCTCTGGCTAGATTAGGTTTATATTAATCCACTATTTTTAATACATCATTTCTATAGTAACAAGTGGGCAGATAAATACTGTTTTAAAAGACAATTATATGCATATGAAATGCAATATATTCAGTGATAGAACAAGAGAAAAATGTGTGCATATGTAAAAAGGGGAACCTTCTCACTTTCAGGAAGCAATGAATATCTTCTTCTCCCTCAAAAACTTCCATATCCAGGAAGAGTTTCAACCGGTGGTCAACAGTTTCAAAATCTTCAGATAGAACATCTAAGAGAGCAGAAACATAGGTATCCAAATTTAAAAAGAATGGGCTTCAACAAATAGCAAAAAATTCAAAAACAAATTCAATCACTATACACATTTCTCAAATATACTGCACACAAAACCACATTTTCATGCCATCTATTTAAAGGGAAATTCCAGGTTTTTTTTTTTTTTTTTTAACCTCGGCCCAATTTTCCCATCTTTTGATTGATAACTTTTATTGGTACCCAAAGGTAGATTTGATTTGCAGTCAAGTGAGCTTCACTCATACAAAACATGCAGAACATTTAGGACACACATAACATACAAGCAACCCACAATGAACATTTAGACATTTATTAAAGTGATTAATTTCACTTTTCCTGGCATGTATAGTGTCCAACCATCCATTATCTATTTCACTTATCTGTCAGGGTCTTAGGGGAAGCTGGAGTCAATCCCAGCTGACTTCAGGTGAGAGGTGAGGTACACCTTGGGTAGGTCGCCAATCTATCACAGGGCTAACACAGAAATGAATTAACATTCACAGGCAATTTAGAGTAGCCAGTTGACTTAATCCACTTGTCTTTGGACTGTAGGAGGAAACCCGCACAAGCATGAAGAGAATATGCAAACTCCACACAAAAAAAGCCCCAGTCAACTATGAGGTTCAAACCTAGAAACTTCTTGCTGTGAGGCGACAGTGCTAACCACTGCATCACTGTGCTGCCCATGCATAGTGTATTTGAAACAAATAAAGCTTTTAATTATTTAAGAATCAAAACATTTTAAGCCACCTATGTTTATGTCCCAATTTAAGTTTAGATTTAATTTTTGTCAGATTTAAGCTATAATACATGAGCAAGATTGATTGATTGATTTTATACTGAATACTGTATCAGCCTTGCTTGTGGTCAAATAACAGCCATGCTGATATTCAGTACAACAGCATAGCTGCAATTATGGTATTGCTTTTCTGTTCTATGAGCATGAAATTAATACTGAGTAACTGATAGTTCAGACATGATATGGCCAAATATTTTTGTTTATTTTTGTTTCAACAAGGAAAATAGTTTGCAAAGAAGCCACAGCTGGAGAGGGCATTGCTTGTTGTGATACCAATGCACAGACTAACTGACAGCCCATGGTAAGTGTAGTAATGGTGTCAGTGTAATGAGCTATTGCTAGAACTGCGATTTTATATCAAATCAACATGGCTTCTCATGCAGTGAACAGTGTAAAATACCACTTCTCTACTTTTAAATTAGTTTGTAGTGGTATTGGCTTGGCAGCACGGTGGTGTAGTGGTTAGCACTGTCGCCTCACAGCAAGAAGGTCCCGGGTTTGAGGCCAGCGAGGGCCTTTCTGTGTGGAGTTTGCATGTTCTCCCCTTGTCTGCGTTGGTTTCCTCCGGGTGCTCCGGTTTCTCCCACAGTCCAGACATGAAAGTTAGCATAATCGGTGGCTCTAAATTGACCGTAGGTGTGAAAGTGAGTGTGAATGGTTGTGTGTCTCTATGTGTCAGCCCTGCGATGACTTGGTGACTTGTCCAAGGTGTACCCCACCTCTCGCCTGTAGTTAGCTGGGATAGGTTCCAGCTTGCCCGCGACCCTGTACAGGATAAGCGGCTATGGATAATGGATGGATGGATGGATGGATGGTATTGGCTTTAGATCAGTTAATAGAGGGATTTGGTTAAATCTATAGCACTGATCATACTAATTGCTATTTTGAGAAAGTAATCATTAATGTTAGAGTTATCATATTTAGACTCATTTTAGAGAGGCTCATGCACCACGAAAATATGAGTGTCATAACCTGGGCTATATTTTTATATGTTATTATTTACGATTAAGCTGGAGCTTATCCCAGCTGACTATAGGTGAGAGGCAGGGAACACCCTAGACAAGTCGCCAGGTCATCACAGGGCTAACACATAGACACAGACAATTGTTCACACCTGCGGTCAATTTAGAGCCACCAATTAGCCTAATCTGCATGCCTTTGGACTGTGGGGGAAACCGGAGCACCCGGAGGAAACCCACACAAACGCGGGGAGAACATGCAAACTCCACACAGAAAGGCCCTCATCAGCCACTGGGCTCGAACCCAGGATCTTCTTGCTGTGAGGTGACAGTGCTAACCACTACACCACCATGCCACCCCTGTTGTTCAATCATTATTTACTAAATTATTAGGAACACCTGTCCATAAAGTCATGAAGATATGAGCCAGATACATGATCTCAGTAATTTTGACTATGGCATGATTGTTGGTGCTGCCAGACAGGCTGGTTTTAGTATTTCTATTAGCACTGCTCTTCTGGGATTTACACCCCAACAATCTCTAAAGTTTAGTCAGAATGGTGCAATAAAGAAAAGACATCCACTGAGCAGCCGTGATGTGGATGAAAATGCTTTGTTGATGAGAGAGGTCAATGGAGAATGGCCAGGCTGGTTCGAACTGACAGAAAGGCTACAATTACTCAGATATCCACTCTTTTCAGTTGTAGTGAGTAAAATAGCCTAAAAAAGCATCTCAGAACTCAGAAAATATCAAACCTTGAGGCAGATGTGTTTCAACAGCAGAAGACCACATGCAGTTTCATTCTGTCAAGCAAGAACAGAAAGATGAGGCTGCAGAGTGCATGCGCTCACCAAAACTGGACAGCTGAAGAGGAGAAAAAAGTACCCTAGTCTGGTGAATCTCAGTTTCTGCTGAAGCACAGAGATGGTAGCGTCAGAATTTGACGCCAATAGCCTGAATTCATGGACTCAAACTGCCTTGTGACAACAGTCCATACTGGTGGAGGTGGTGTAATGGTGTGGAGAATGTTTACTTCATATGCTTTGACTTGGTCAGTACCAATCAGTCATTGCTTGAATGCCACAGTCTATTTGAGTATTGTTGCTGACCATGTGCATCCCTTCATGGCCACAATTTACCCATCTTCAATTGGCTAGTTTCAGCATGGTAATGCACCATGTCACAAAGCAAAAGTCATCTGAAACTGATTCTATGAACTTGGCAATGAGTTCAGTGTTCTTCAGTGGCCTTCCAGTCACCAGATCTAAATCCAATAGAATACCTTTGGGATGTGGTAGAACAGGAGATTCTTAGTATGAAAGTGCACCTGAAAAATCTAGAGGAATTGTGTGATGCAATCAGGTTAACATGGACCAGTGTCTGCTGGTCCTGGTTGCCAGTATCAGTATCCACTACTATTGGTTGCTTGGCCATTCCTCCTCTCCACTCCTGCCCAGCCCACTCAAGACTGCTGTCTGTCCTGGTTCCCTGTTGGTGGAATGACCTTCCCACTGAGACCAGAACTGCCTGACCACCTTCAAGTACAGATCGAAGACTCACCTCTTCAGGCTGCACCTCCCCCCTGCTTCCCTGCCCACTGTGTAACCACATATCAGTCTTGACCAACCCAGACTATGTACTGTCTAGCCTGAGGTTAGCTGTTGGAGTTTTATTTTTCTCTATTTAGTTGTACTTTGTCAGCTCATTGGTATGGTTGAATTATTTTCCTTGGTTGTTTGCTTTGCTGAACTTCAACAGAATATTACACTAAGTGTTATTCTGGCACTTGTTCAGTTGGCACTATAACTTTTTTGTCTCGAAGTTCAGCATTTCTTGTACTTGATTTTTGCAATTGTTGTACATCACTCTGGATAAGAGTGTCTGCTAAATGCCATGTAACGTAATGTAATGTAATCTCAAAGGAATGTTTCTGACATCTTGTGGAATCCATGCCATGAAGAAGTGAGCCTGTATTGAGAGCAAATAGGGGGTCCTACCTATGATTAGTATTGAGTATACTGTATATATGTAGGGTGGCACGGTGGTGTAATGGTTAGCACTGTCGCCTCACAGCAAGAAGGTTCTGGGTTTAAGCCCAGAAGCTGACAAGGGCCTTTCTGTGTGGAGTTTGCATGTTCTCCCTGCGTCTGTGTGGGTTTCCTCTGGGTGCACCCCCCGGGTGCTCCGGTTTCCCCCACAGTCCAAAGACATGCAGGTTAGGCTAATTGCTGGCTCTAAATTGACCATAGGTGTGAGTGTGAATAGTTATTTGTCTCTATGTGTCAGCCCTGTGATGACCTGGCGACTTGTCCAGGGTGTACCCTGCCTCTTGCCCATAGTCAGCTGGGATA
>JAOEHH010000023.1:17031131-17041453 GCA_025447875.1 Notarius cookei | reverse complement strand
TTTTCAATTATTCTATTTTTTATTTATTGCATTGCCTGTTTGCACCGTGGGTCAGAGAGGACTGAAATTTCATCTGTACTGTATGTCAAGCATGTATAGAATATTTGACAATAAAGTTGACTTGACTTGACTTGACTTGACCAGTCACTGATAGCCATGGTCCCGCCCATGACCAGTCACTGATAACCATGGTCCCGCCCATGACCAGTCACTGATAACCATGGTCCCGCCAATGACCAGTCACTGATAGCCATGGTCCCGCCCACGACCAGTCACTGATAGCCATGGTCCCGCCCATGACCAGTCACTGATAGCCATGGTTCCGCCCACGACCAGTCACTGATAGTCATGGTCCCGCCCACGACCAGTTACTGATAGCCATGGTCCGGCCCACAACCAGTCACTGATAACATGGTCCTGCCCATGACCAGACATTGATAACCATGGTCCCACCCATGACCAGACACTGATAACCATGGTCCCACCCACAACCAATCACTTATGGCCACAGTCCCACCCATGTCCCATCACTGCTAACCATGGTCCTGCCCATGACCAATCACTGATAGCCATGGTTCTGCCCACAACCAATCACTGATAGCCATGGTCCTGCCCAGAACCAATCACTGATAGCCATGGTCCCGCCCACAACTAATCACTGATAGCCATGGTCCTGCCCATGACCAATCACTGATAGCCATGGTCCTGCCCACAACCAATCACTGATAACCATGGTCCTGCCCACAACTAATCACTGATAGCCATGGTCCCACCCACAACTAATCACTGATAGCCATGATCCCGCCCATGACTTGTCATTGATAGTTGCTTAACAAGCAGTTAGAAACACTGACACTAATCCAACCCTTTACCCCTTTGCTTGCATTGTTTTGAAGAAGTTTTACTGTAATAGCGTCTACATCGTGACCATCACAGTAACAGATGATCCATTTCCTTTTTTTAAAACATGTGCTGTGTGTTTATTGTCCTCTTGACTTCATCATTGCCATTAAACAGCAGGTGGAGCTGATCACAGTGTGTATTAGTTACAAACAACACTGTAAACAGAGAGAGAGAGAGAGAGAGAGAGAGAGAGTATGTAGTAAGAGTGAGTGGCCAGCAGGGGGAGCTCTGAACACACTGTGTGTTGAGCCCATGAGGTGGCTTGTCATCAGTCTTGAATAAAAACCATCAGCGTCTGTTATCATCTCTTCATCTTCATGACATTTCTATTATTTCTGCTCCAGATTTCCAGATAGATTCATTTTCCTCAAAGCAGTCACGTGACTATTTTTAACTGCCTCAAACAAAAAAACCACCAAAAACCCCTCACAGGCCTATAAACAGGATACACAGAAATTCAGTTCAGAGCATCATCATCATCATCATCATCATCATTAAACAACATTATCAAAACAATCATATTTTGATTTCATTAGAATTAATTCATCCAGAGGTCACGTGTCTCATGTGAATGGATCATAATTACTTCAGGCGTCATCATGCTACATTATTGAACTCAGCCCTGTTTGGAAAAACTAACTCCATCCAAATAGCGCTGTAGCTGATAGTATAGCTAAACCTTTTCTTTAAACAATGTACAAAGTATGAAGTTGACTTGTTTAGTTTTGCACTGGAATTATGGAGAAAGAAAATGTAAACAAATGACAATTTGTTAATTAATGCGCTCATTATAATGCATTATCATTTCTATAGTAACGGCTCATTCACAGGGGCGTGTACAGTGGACTCTCTGCTGATAATAAACAGATTAATAACGTGTGATGGTTTATACGGTAAAGGTTTCTGTGAGGAGTGTGTGTGTGTGTGTGTGAGATTTCTGGAAGGAGTCTCCAGTGTCAGTGCTGTGTATCAGTCAGAGGTGAAGCTGGAAATCAGTTTCTTGATGTTTTCAGGACAGAAGAGTCTGCGTTTCTTTGTTGAACATGTTTCACAGAACACTGAATGTATGTAAGTTGTTGAGTTACTGCAGTGTAAGAGGAATAAAGCGCTGAGGGCCGAGCTGCTGTGAGAGCTGTGAGAGCGCTCTGTGGGAAAATAAAAAGAGAAACTGGAGCTTCCTGAAGCAGCAGAAGTTAAAATCAGTTGCTATACAAATAGTGTTGATGGATGAAAGATGAATTAGTTTTACAGGTGTGTGTGTGTGTGTGTTTGCGTTCTTTATTTGCTGCTGTGGTTACTGTATAAACTCCTGTGCTGAAGCGTGACGCATGAAATCCGTCTTTGTCCAGCTTAATCGCTGCACCTCTAATTGATTTGTTTCCATAGCAGAAGATGAGTTGTGTCCAGGTGTGTGTGTGTGTTGCACCATCATTTCCTCTTTTTTTAGTTTTGCATCAATTCATGGCTTGACCTTTAATACAGCCGAGCAGATGGCTGATTGAGGAGCAGAGGGAAACTCAGGACAGAAAAACAACAAGCTCATAAACACACGCACGCACACGCGCACACACACACACACACACACACACACACACACACACACACACATCCCAGTGCTTTATTTATTTATTGTTTTTATTTTATTTGAGTCGTTTCTCTCGACACGTTACATACGTTTGACTACAGGATTCCATGACTAGAGAACAGAACCACTTTTAACTATTAAATATTACATATCCATCCATCCATCCATCCATCTTCTGTTGATACATCCATCTTTTATCCATCCATTCATCCATCTTCTCATCCTAGATCTATCATCTTTTCCCTATCCATCCATCCATCATCTAACTATAGTCTATCATCTATCCATGCAAACTGTCCATCCAACCATCTACATCTTTTTTCCATCCATCCATCCATCCATCCATCCATCCATCCATCCAATCATTCAGCTCTCATTTACCCAGATGTTTTCTATTGATCCATCAATTTATCTTCTATCCATCCAGCTCCTCTACCCCCACTCAATCTATCTGCAATCTACCCATCTATCTATCTTCTGTTTATCCATTCATCCATCTTGTATCCATCAGTTTATATCCATCTATCTCTCCTCTATCTATTATCCCTCTGTCAATCATCTATCTTCTGCTTATCTCTCCATCATGTATCCATGCATCCACTCATACACCCACTCATACCATCCATCTCTCCATCCTGTCTCTGTCTTCTCCCCATCTACTATCTATTTATCTTCCATCTGTCCTTCCATCCATCAAACTATCTTCTATCCATCTTTCCATCTTCTATCCATCTATAAATGCATCTGTCTATCTATCTTCTATGTATATATTTATCTTCTATAAATGTTTTCCATCCATCCATCCATCCATCCATCCATCTGCCATTTACCCAGATGTTTTCTATTAATCCATCAATTTATCTTCTGTCTATCCAGTTCCTCTCTTTCTCTCTCTCTCTCTCTCTCTCTCTCCCTCATATCAATCCATCTGGCAATCTATCTGCGATCTACCCATCTATTTATCTTCTACTTATTCATTCATCCATCATATATCTATCTATCCAGCCTCTATATATCTGTCCATCCCTCTGTCAATCTGTCATCTCTCTTCTGCCTATTTTTCCATTGTTTATCCATGCATCCACTCATACATCTAGTCATACCCATTCATCTATCCATCCTCTCTGTCTGTCTTCTCCCATCTAATATCTATTTATCTTCTATCCATCTATCCATTCATCTGTCCATCTATCTTCTATGTATATATTCTTCGATACATGTTTTCCATCCATCCATCCATCCATCTTTTATCTATTTATTCATCTATCCATCCATCATCTTTCTTTCATCTATACATCTATCCATTCATCCGTCCACCCATTTTCTATTCATAATCCACCAATCTCTTGTATCCATCATCCATCCATCCACTTACCAATCTATCTTTAATCCATCTATCCACTGTCTACTCATTGATCTAGCTTCTGTGCATCTATCCATCTTGTATCAATAAATTCATCTTCTATACAGCTTTTTTATATCCATCTATCCTTTACCCACAAATCCATCTTCTACCCATCTGTTTTCTATCCACCCATCCTCTATCGTCCATCCATCCCAGACAAAAGACTCTCTGCACTGAGAAACAGAAAATGTTGTTTACTCTGAACTCATTTAAGCCGGTATCTCACTGGGCTGCGACAGCTTGTGACAAATTGTGAATGTCATTCGTGAAAGAGTTTCAAAAGTGTCTTGAAACATTCGCGGGGCTTCTCAATTTCCTCGCATGAGTCGCAAAGTGTCGCTCCTTCGTCGCTGAAATTTTGAACATGTTCAAAAAATTAGTGCAACGAAATTTCTCTCAAAATAGCCAGAAATGTGTCGCTGGTGTCGCAAAACCGTCACGAACCCTTCTCAAGTCAGTTTCCGTGAGGCTTCCTCTACTTCCCTGCCTGTCGAGGGAAAGTCGGGCTGCGACAGCCTGCGACTAGTTGGAGACACAACAATTGCGGTAAAACATGCGAATATCAATTCAGTGCGATTCCAAGTGAAAATTGTCGCTAATTCGCATGTTTTACCGCAATTGTGTCTCCAACTAGTCGCGGGCTGTCGCAGCCCAGTGAGAAGCTACCCGTAATTGCAGCAGAAGGTGGTTCTACAAATCAAATGGTGATAGCCCCCCAAAAAATCCATTTTAATTCCATCCTGTAATGGGACAAACACCAAGCCCCCTTGGTGTTTGTCCCATTACAGGATGGAATTAAAATGGATTTTTCCACCATGAATACTTTTACAACACTGTATGGTATAAAAAT
The DNA here is from genome assembly GCA_025447875.1 of Notarius cookei. NCBI lineage: Eukaryota > Metazoa > Chordata > Actinopteri > Siluriformes > Ariidae > Notarius > Notarius cookei. Next base: position 17,036,710 of record JAOEHH010000023.1, on the reverse strand, counting down.
TAGTGTTAACATTTGTAAAAAGTTTAAAACCAATTTAATTGATTTAAACACCACATAATCCACAAGTGAAAATGTTCTTGTAGACTCCTCTTTCATTTGAGACCATGTTCAGTAATTTTTAACCCTTGAGGCTGTCCAACAAACTCTTTGTCCAAAGTAGCAGGAATGGCATTTATTGATGCATTGCAGTGAATGGCCTGTGTTCAAACAACGTAGTCAAGCCCATTGAGGTAGAAACTGGAGGGTGTTCAAACAGGGTTTTACAGTAACCACCAGGCATTTGGCAACTTTAGATGGAAATAAACTTTTTTTTTTTTTAATATAAATTTAGTGGGACTATTGTGTTGTAACAATTTGGTTTGACCCTTCTTTCATGGGCCAAGTTAATCAATTGAATCTTCATTCAGTAAATTCCCTTACAGAATTCTCCAATCACTACATTTTTCTCTTTACACTTTTGCATGAGAAATTTGCTTCACTGCTTGTATTGGTCACAAGGTCCTGTTTTTACATTTGTTTAAATCCAATTGCTGCCTATGACTGGAATATACTTCTCAGGAATTATCTGTAGGATGAGGCAAGACAATTAATATGAACATTCTGCCCAAGTTCTTACATTTTATAAAACATTTTTATTGGACTCTCATGCATTTCAAAAAGCTAACAAGTGTTCTAAGCAGAATACTTGTAATCGGTTCATTTTAATTTAAGTCTATAGGTAAACCATTTAATCTTAGTTTGCATCAGTCTTAGCCCTCTGCTCAGAATTCAAAGAAGAGCTGAGTGTTCAGGCCCAAAGATATGGAATGATGCCATTTTGAAATGTTTACTTTGATCTATTATTCCTTTGTACAGGGCGAGAAGGGCTGGTTAAAGATCGTGACTAGTGCTTATAAAGGTGGCAGTGGGAGCCATTATAACCTGGCACTTGAAGAAGACTGCATGTATGGGGACCCTGTCTTGCCAGAAAGATACACACATTGATCTGGAGAACAGTGGAAGCACCCAGATTTGACTTTGCCTGCAATAGTTAACTAAATCTACTTAATTCATTTAATTTTAGGCATTGGATGTCTGTGTACCTACTGACATTACTGCAAACAACTGTGCTGTCTTTTTTTTTTTTTTATTAACGTGGTAAAATTAACCATGCACCAATTATGCTACATCAACATGACTAATTTTTTTTTCAATTGACCACTGTAGAATATTGCATGTTCAACGTGGTCCTGAGAAGTGATTTTAAATAAAGATGCACTAAACTGTTTACACAAGTTGTAGATTCCCTCCCACACCTTTACATATGTTTTAACCATCACATTTTACTTTCTTACATAAATTGAGTCCAGGTTTTGCGTCTTTACTACTGCCAGCATTTGCCCAGTAATCTGTTACTTCACAGCAACCTGAGGATGTGTTGTTTTTTTTGATTGAAAAAAGGTCATCATAGAAGAGAAATGGGATGATCAAAATGGGTACAGTATATTCTTGCCACAAAGCACATTTCAATAACAACAAAATGCTAACTTTTAAAATAACTTGCATTGTTTCACAAATTTCCTGGGTAAAACACCTAGATTAACATCAGCTCTACTATCCATAAAGTCGTCTTCAGTAGGCTCTGAAAAGTAAACGGTGGCCCTATTAAAGTAATTGCTATGCCAAGTTGGAATGTAGTTAGCTTTTATTCTAAACTCCATATGTTGATGCAGGTGAGCTTTCACTGGCTTTTGATTGGACATTACAATCCTGGTCTTCCTGGCATAAAACATCTGCAAAATTTCTGCAGCGTAGAAGTGTTGACTGGTCTCAGTTCATCATGATGAAATTGGATTTGCAATGTGCTAAAAAGAAATGGAATTAAAGCACAAGCTTTAATTAAAAAGTACATTTATCATAAAATGTGTCTGAATAAGACTGGAAAAGGTGTCAAATGTGATCAGACATCAAACCAAATGTTTCAGGCTAGTAGCATTCATTCAGTTTCAGTTAATATCAGACTGCTACATTCTTGTTTTAGGGATTAAATAATATAAAAGGCAGCAATTCCTGCACAGCTGACCCAATATTTAGCATGCTAACATGCTTACTGTCCTTCAAGTCTGAAGGTCTGAGTACGCTTAATACAATTCCATTGTACCAGATAATGGAGAGTTGTGCTTGGCAAGATGCACAAATGCACAGGCTCACTTTAGGCAAGTTGTCAGAAGCCATTATAATTTTATATTAAAAAAAAAAAAAAGCAACATTTCTTCCAATACCAGAACCACATTTGGAAGGTTATTTAGATATTACACTATTCAAAGTTTTTGAACATGATTATAGTTAACTCACCAATGAATTCAGTCACAGGATCATGCTCTCCTTCAGTGCGGATGGTCCCAGCTATGCTGTCGTTCTCCAGGATTGGTAAAAACAGCTGAACAAAGTCAGAGGTATATGGTGGCGTGATCACATCCAGAACCTTATGGAGGGGAGGCAGGTGCAAAATATTTGCTTCAATTTTAAATAAAAATGTAATTTAAATTAAAACCACTTACATGGAGCACTTGGTTTGATACAATGACAACTTGGTATTGAAAAAGTCAAAGCTAATCAGTGTGACACTGATATACAACCCCAAATCAGAAAAAGTTTGGATGGTATGCTGAAATTGAAAATAAAACTGAAAATTTGTAAATAATCTTTGTCCTATATTGCACTCAAAACAATACAACAGCACATTATTTGATGTTTTACCTCATGAATTTTGTTTCAAAATAAACATTTCAATTTTGATTCTGACAACACACTTTTTAAGTTGGGATGGTAAAGTATTCCTTGTTGTCATTCCTTCCTATTCTTCCTGCAAACAGGACTTAAGGTGTGCAACAGTATGGAGTCGTCGTTGTCTTATTTTTTGTTTCAATATTCACCACACAGAGGGGACAAGCACCCTCTTCTTCCACAGTCATGGCTTTGTAATGCATGCATAATGGTTTTGCATTGTCTTGTTGAAATATCCCTGGAAAAGGATGTATAAACTTAAATTAAAACCACTTACACGGAGCACTTGTCTTTATATAATGACTTAATACTGAAAAAATCCAAAAGCAACATATGTTGCTCCAAAATCTCAATGTACTTTTCTGCATTAATGCTGCAATCATAGAAAGTCACCTTTGCCAAGTTCATGGACACAACCCCATACCATGACATACCCTGGCTTTTAGACTTGTTGCTGGTAACAATCCGGATGATCTTTTTCATCTTTGAGCCGGCACACACATTTCTTCCAAAAAAGACATGGAATACTGATTCGTCAGTATGTCACTGGGTGATGGTCCATCCCAGATGCCTCTGAGCCCAGAGAAGTCAACAGCATTTTTGAACACAGTTAACATAAGCCTTACTTTTTCACAGTAAAGTTTTAACTGGCATTTGTGGACTGGATATGCAACTCCATATCGTAGTGCTTGACAAAAGGTTTGCCAAAGTAATTCCAAACCCATGTGATTATATCAGCCATAGATATTTTTGATGCAGTGTTGTCTAAGGAATCAAAGATCATGGGTATTCAAACTTAGGCTTGTGCCAAATGCTCCAGATTCCTTGAATCATTAATGATGATATGCATCATAGAGGATGAAACATCCAAATCCCTTCCTATCTTTCTTTGAGGAACATTATTTTTAAACGCCATTTTTTTTTCCCCTCAGGCATTTGTGGACAAACTGGAGATACCTAAGCCCATCTTTGCTCCTCAAAGACTAAGCCCTTCTTGGGTACTTTCTTTTTGGACAAAATCATGATTACAATCACCTGGTGACATCACCTCTTTCAAATCACATCATTATTTAACTGTTTTACCTCATCCCAACTTTTTTGGAATGTGTTGCAGGCCTGAAATGCAGGAATGAATGTATCCTGATCAGCCATAAAATTAAAAATACTGACAGGTAAAGTGAATTACATTGATTATATTGTTACAATGGCACATGTCCAGGGATGGGATATATGAGGCAACAAGAGAACAGTCAGTTCTCAAAGGTGATGTGTTGGAAGGAGGAAAAAATGAGAAAGTGCAAGGATCTGAGCAACTTTGAAAGGAGCCAAATTATAATGGATAGATGATGTCTATAAATCACTTCTTACAACCGTATTGAGCAGAAAAGCATCAGAGCATGCACAAAACTTTCAGCAGTTTGTGATACAGTCGCTCTTCTGTGGGATTGGACCATATGGGCTTGCCTTTGTGCCCCATGTGAATCAGTGAGCCTTGGCTGACCATGACCTTGTCGCTGGTTCCTACCTTCAACCATTTTTGGGAGGTACTAATCACTGCATACCAGGAACATCCCACAAGATGTGCCATTTTGGAGATGCTCAGATCCAGTCATCTCGCATCACAATTTGGCCCTCGTCAAAGTTGCTCAAATCCTTATGCCTGCCCATTTTTTCTACTTCCAACACAACTTCAAGAACTGACTGTTCTCTTGCTGCCTAATATAATAATCCCACCTCTTGACAGGTGCCACTGTAACAATATAAATCAATGTAATTCACGTTACCTGTTAGTGCTTTTAATTTTATGGTTCATCAGTATACATTAATAAATGAAATGAAGTTGACTTGACAAAACATGAAATATCTTGGGTTCATACTGTCTGTAATGAAATATAAATAAAAGTAAATTTAGAATCCACGTTTTTCTTTTTTAATTTGCATTTTCATTAATGTTCTAACTTTTTTCTGATTTTGGGTTGTAAAAACTCACCAAATTATTAAGCCTCACCTCTGTTACAAAATATCTGATGAGCGAGATGTCTGTATTAAGTTTCTCCAGGCATTTACGCATGTAGCTGACAACTGGCAGGACATAACCTCGACTTAAAAGGTGAACCATGCGGTCAAGCAAAGTCTTCTTCAGCTCCAGCTAAGAACATATCCACAAACATGAAATCAAAATGTATGCACATCTCAATACACACTATTAAACAAAGGAAAAAACTGTTTATTAGCCTAACCGTGAAGCAGATTTAGCAGTACTTGTTTCTAAGATTGCTGCAAGTATATACTCAAAGTCCACTTGATTAAGAACACCTGTACACCTGCACATTTATGTCGGGATCTAAATCAGCCAATCATATGGCAGCAGCACAATTCACAAAATTATGCAGATACAGGTTAAAAGCTATAGGTAATGTTCACATCAACCATTAGAATGAAGAAAAAGTGTGATCTCTGTGACTTTGATTATGGCATGGGTATTGATACCAGATGGGCTGGTTTAAGTATTTTAGAAACTGTTGATCTCCTGGGATTTTCTCTCTCTCTCACACACACACACACACACACACCAGTCTCTAGAGTTTACACAGAATGGTGTGAAAAACAAAAATACTGAGTGAGTGACCGTTCTGTAGGTGGAATTTCTACATAGGAATAACATCCATGAAATGTATTAGTCAGGATTTAGACCTCCTTATAGCACAGAGACAGCAATGGTTAAAGTAGTAAATGACTGTGGCAGTTCAAAGGGGAGGGCGGAGCACAGAAGCACGACAAACCAGAGCTGAGGTCTTACAGTGTTTTATTTT
>JAOEHH010000023.1:16756955-16767929 GCA_025447875.1 Notarius cookei | reverse complement strand
TATGTGTGTGTGTGTGTATATGTATGTGTGTGTGTGTGTGTGTGTGTGTGTGTGTGTGTGTGTATATATATATGTATACTTTTTTTCAATGTCTGTATGTAATATAAATACATGCAATGTTCATGTAATGCAAGTCAAGCAAATCATATCACTTGTTTTGCAGTTATACTTTTTCGAAAGTACTTCCTGGATATTATGAAATCACAGCATCTCATGCATCGTGGACCCTGGAACAGGTAAACTGTCTTAACTCAGTAATTATAATTTTTCCTAGCTTGACTAACAATTTGTGATAGTTAATGGGCATCATCCGTAAATGTTGTGGGGGTTTGATTTTACAAATGTAGATATGGGTTTGTTTCCACGTTTTATCATCTTGTCAAGTGATTAACCGGAGTTCCTGTTGATTATTTTCTTTTTTTTTTAAAACTACAGCCCCAGTCAAAAGTTTGGACGCACCTGCTCATTCATAGGTTCTTCTGTATTTTTGACTGTTTTGTACATTGTAAAACAATACTGAAGCTGTCAATACTATGAAATAGCAGAAAATAAATGGATTCATGTGATTTAACACAGTGTTAAACCTCAAATTATGTTTCATATTTTCGATTCTTCAAAGTCACCACTGGCTACTTTGATGCTTTGCACACTTATCTTAACCAGCTTCATGAGGTCGTCATCTGAAATGCTTTTCAGTTAATAGGTGTGCCTCATATTTCTTGCCTTTTTTTGCCTTGAGATCATAAAACAATAAATAATAAATCATAAATACAGTAAATAGCCTTATTACAGGGGGTGTAGTGGTTGCCTCCCAGTAAGAAGGTTTTGGCTTTGAGCCTAGTGGCCGATGGGGGCTTTTCTGTGTGGAGTTTGCATGTTCTCTCCATATCTGCGGGGGTTTCCTCTGGGGGCTCCGGTTTCCCCCACAGTTCAAAGACATGCAGTTAGGTTAACATGGGGTGGCCTTGGGCTGAAGTGCCCTTCAGCAAGGCACCTAACCCCCAACTGCTCCTTGGGTGCTGTAGCATACCTGTCCACTGCTCTGAGTACGTGTGTGTGCCCATTGCTCACGTGTGTATGTCTGTGTTCACTGCTTCAGATGGAGGAATTTCACTGTGCTTAAGTGTACGTGTGATACAGTTGTTCTATTCAACAACGGTAGTAATCCATATTATGCCACGAACCGCTCAACTAAATAAAGAGAAATCAGTTCGTGTCATGACGTGTCGTTTTAATTTATAAAAATATTAATTGAATGTACTAATTAACTATTGAATTGTGTGTCCAAACTTTTGACTGGTACTGTGTGTACAGGCCAAACGCTTTAAAAAAAAAAAAAATCTATTATAGACTTCTGTCTTGTGGGTTGGGGAGCCAATCAACAGGTTTAGCAGGTCTGAAAAATGTTTTCATTTCTCAAATATCTGTTTAGCAGAGATTCATTGGTTTTGTATTACCTTGACAGACCTCAACATCTGTTATTGTATCAAAGGCCAATGCTCAGGCTATAGCTCCACTCGTGGTTAAAGGCTATGATGTCTCTGGTGAGGTCCAAAGTGACGGTGAACCTATGAAAGAGGTTACATTTCTTCTTTACTCTGCTACTGTGATGCAAGAGGTGAGTGTTTTCAGTGGTCAGAACCTCATCAAGGACACTTCATCTATGCCATTTCTGATTGCATGCTTTTGGGATGCAAGGTATAAAACACAATGGGGCATGCTACTATAAAATAGTCAACCAAGATCGTGATGTGGTGTGACGCAATGCAAACCTCAAGTTGATTATTTTTGTATACTGACATGTCCCAAATTGTTTTATTTCTCTAATGCCAAAGCAGTTTTTCCAAGAATAAATTTTTAAATTAAAGAGCAACATTTTTAATGGCCACCAGAGCAAGTTACCTTCTCTTGACAAGTTGATACTTGAAGGTAATAAGACTTTGTTTGTTTTATAATTTCATGAATTATTTTTAACATGCCAAGAAATTGACAAGTCCTGTGTGGCAGAAAATCTAAAGAACAGATTTACTTACAAAGCACCGATACTGGAGATTACTTCTGTAAATATGAAATAAATCTTCAACAATTATCTTTGGTTAACAGCAACTCTTTGAAACACTTATCTTTACTGTGACCCTGTTTGAATTGATTCCCAAATCTAGTTAGTTCATGTGTTAGTTGCAGTGATAATTCCATACACAGTAAATCCTACAAACATTCAAGTGATAACTTTTTCTTGAGAGCACTCTAACAAGAATCTCATAGAAATGGCTTCACGAACAGATGCAAAGATAGATCTATGGCAAAAATAGACCTTCAAAAATGGCCTTGAGTTCCTGAACATGTAACAGTTCTGTGTGACAAAAAAGAAGGAAATTATTGAATAAAAACAATTCTGACCTTGCTGTGACCATCTTGCTCTGATCTATTTTTGATCAATTCCAAAACTTGATCAGTTCATCTGTTGGTTGCAATAATAATTTTTTATAAACCCTACAAACATTCAAACAGCTGTTTGAGATATTGCACTAATGAGAATCTCAGGTGGATGGATGGATAGACAACCTAAAGCCTCCATGTTCAGGGATAAGAAAATGTATAAAAATATGCATGTTGATATAGATCTGTGATTTGCCTTGCAGCTGGCTCCATTATGATCAATGTGTGGTGTGATGTTTTTTCTGCAGACTAGTGGCTGTAGCTCCACTTCTGTAGATGGTGCCGGTGCCATGTCAGAAGATTCATCACTTGTGTTTCTGTGTAGTGCTCAGTCACGAGAGGATGGCACCTTCTCCTTTCCATGCTTGCCTAGTGGTGAATACACAGTGGTATGATCATTCTTTTCCCTTGGATCTTTAAGTCACAGAATACTGTAGAAATAGCATCTTGGTACAATTGAACCTGTTTGAAATCCCAGGTGCCATATTACAGAGGTGAACGGATCACTTTTGATGTGGCTCCATCCCGGCTAGATTTCACAGTCGAGCACAACACTTTAAAGTTATTGGTAAAGCCAATGTTGATCACTACTTCTCACTGAATATTACTCTTGGTTGTTGGTAATTCTATTGATCACATCTTTTCTTTTGTTTCCATATTCCTCCCTATCTTTTTTTTTTTTTTTTTTTGTAGCCAATTTTCCGAGTGATGGGCTTCTCAGTAATGGGAAGAGTTCTGAACAGCCCTGATGGTGAGGGAGTGTCAGGTGCAGTTGTGACCCTTAACAACCAGATTAAAGGTAATGATTATAATTTTATATAGAAAGTCACATTTCAATTCAAGATGGTCAACTAATGTGTGTTAAGATCTTTTCCATATCCGCAAAGCTTTTAGATTCTTAGTCATAATATTAACCTCACATTCTTCTTGATGTATAAGAATACTAGCAGATATTTTGGCCAATCTGTGGAGACTAAGCCAGAAACCATGAGTGCTAACTCATTTGCATATGTACACACTCAATACCTTAAGATTCAGTGTTTACACTTTGAAGCTTTCCTGGTTTAATAACATATCTAAAAATGTATTACTATATTACTCTTTATCATGTGATTAAAGATGAACAAAATCCAAATATAAACTCCTTTATACTGACAGATAATGTCCACACAAGACGTGTTTGAGTGTTCACTTGTTCATATTTGTACCTGTATACTGTATTTTGATCCCCTGCCCAAACAGGTTCTGTCTGTCTGGTCACGTTTTCGTTTCCGGGCCGTATCTTTAAAACTATTGAAGATATCTTCATGAAACTTTGTATACATATCAAGCAATATGTGAACTGGTGCTTTTTGCTATTTTGGATTTTTGAAAAAAGTATTTTTCAGATTTTTACATAAATAGATTTTGACTTGGTTTCTCAGAGCAATGTTCGTTTCCGGAGCATATCCAAAACTCATGATACAGATTTGAAACTTGGTATACATGTTAACAAGGTGATGTAAATGTGCCTTTTCATACTAAGAAATTTGATTTAAATTTTTCTTGTTTCCATGGAAACAATTTCAGACTTGGTCTCTCAGGTTAGTCTTGGGGGTAGGTTTTGTTTCTGGAGCAGAACTTGAAAACCTATGAGTGGTATAGTCTTGGAATTTGGTATATGTGTTGACAAAGTAATGTATATGTGCCTTTTGATACTAAGAAATGTGAGAAACCAAAGGTCCGGTGGGCTTATGCCATGGGTTGCTGAGGTAGGGTTGGTTTCCTGCAGCAGAACTTGGAAAAACATGACAATGTCTTGAAACTTGACATAGGGCGGGGGGATATAGATGTCTGTCTTCTTGTAGATTTTATTTTAAAAGAAAAAATGGTTTTCCTGGGTGTTGACATCTTGCTCTTGCTGAGGTTCACATGTTGTGCTCTGTGTACAAATTATGTGAGATTGTGACATGACTTGCCGAAACTAGTGGATTGCATGGATGCATCGCTTCTAAATTGTTGGAAGCAACCTTGAAGATGCTCGAGTGTTGGCTGTAAAAATAAGCCCAATCATTGAAGTAGTGAACACACACGCGCGCACAAAAAAAAAAGTAAACAGTGAGCACACTCTCACGTAGCCTTGAGGAGCATTTTGCTGCCTATAAACTCCATCTCTGGTCACTCTCTATTAATCAAATCTGCTTTACATTTAGTGTTTTAACACCTTTTTGTTAAAAGTGGAAAGCAAGAGTTGCAGCACTAAAATGCTGAGGCAGAAAAATATCAAACTAGCTTGACAGTGTGAAGCATATTTGTTTGGTTTAGGAGTAATTCCATGTCAAATAATCCTCCAATTTTTTTTTTTAAGAAAATTTTACTTGTCTGACCATTTTGAATTTGCTTACCCAAAAACAAGAGTGCAAAATTTTCAGCTTGTATCCTCTTTAGTTTCTGAAATTTTATGGAGGTTTTAAAAATGGGATGTAACCTTAAAATTGGAATGTTCCTTGAGTCATTACTTTTGAAGTATTCGTGCTAGATGCTTGAAATTTTCAAGGCTTGTCCTGCAGAGGTCTTTTTAACTTCTGAAACAGTTGACCCAGAGTTACATATTTTGTTTTGGCTTGCTGAATTTTTTTTTCCTTGCTTTGGAGTACACAATATCTTCATGCTGAACCACATCAGAGCTTTTACATTTTATATAGAATACTCATGTTCTAGTATTTAGCAACTAGGTGCATGTCTGAAAGAAATCAAATTTCTGATTCATGAGGCATTAAAAATGGGGGGAAAAAAAAATTCACACCTATAAATGCATATTGCCCATGTATGACAGTCATCCAACTGGAAAGAGAATGTTTTAATTACTGTCTTAAGAAAAAGTTGGGATGGCTTAAGAAATGCAAATAAAAAAAAAAAGAAAGCAATGATTTTTAAATCTACTTAAGATAAACTATATTCATCCCTTGGTGGGGAAATTTACATGTTCCAGCAGCTCGGATAGAGTCAGGAATAGACAGTGACGACCAAAAAAAAAAAGAGTGCAATGAAAGTATAAAAAAGTCATAAAATGAATAAAAAAAAATAAAAAATAGGTACCCTATGGGTACATGTGGCGACTGCTTATAAAATTGTTTTTATAAGCAGTTCTGATACCATGTTCATACAGTAAATATAGCATATATATATTTACTCTGAGGCAGTAGCCACAAAAATGAAGTGTAATCCAAAAATGAGCAATTTAAAAATTACAGAAGTAAAATGTACCAAGTGTCTGTACTTTTATATTATTCTACTCTTACCTCTTAGTTTTCGAAACCGAAACCTCCGAACCGAGGCTGACATGCACACGTTGTCGCCATGACCGAAACTCTGATTTCCCGGAAGAGGCCCGGTGCTAGAGATCAGTGGTCTCAATACTCTCTTTGACAACTTCCCGTAATAACTCGGAAGTGCGTCACATCTACATCACACATGGGACCACTGGCTGAAGAAGGCGAGGAAAGGGGGACGACCTGAAGTATATTTTAAAATAGGAACACACTTTCCCTCAGTAATAAGCATGTCTGAAAGCGAAGTCTGGTCCATTTTTTTCGAATGGTGAACCAAATTGTATACACTCAACAGCCATTTTTGTAGGAACACCTGTATGTGAATGTGCAGTGCACTATTGTTACACTCATTCTTACAACACGATGACATAGTGGCTACAGCCTCTATGAGGCAGGAGCCACAAAAAAGTAAAAACACAGGCCATGTGTGTAATGTACACAACAAAATAAGAAAGGAACTTAAGAGTAGTATTTCACCTGAAGTAACAATTTTGCACGAATAAAATACTGGCAACTGAAATAGGAATAGAAATGTTACACTAGGTAGTGAATGTTTTTGCACAGCATAATATAACTAATTAGGATGGAATGTGTGTAACCAATAAAAAAAACAAAAACAAAACACAGGCTATGGACATAATTGTACACAACAATTATGAGAGTGAGACATGAATAAGAAAATATTTGCAAATTAAAAGGATCTTGTACCAAATAGTAATATTGTTGCACAGCATAAGTATAATATGGTGATGAGATGTGGATAAAGTGACAAAAAGGTGATGGTGACATTGAGAAAACAGTGCTACATTATGCCAGGCTGTCATTGAAAAGTCTGGCAGCAGTTGGGATGAAAGACCTGCGGTAGCGTTCCTTCTTGCACCGTGGGTGCAGCAATCTGCTGCTGAAGGAGCTACTCAGAACGCCAACAGTTTGTGTAGGGGGTGAGAGGTGTTGCCCATTATTGATATTAGCTTAGCTAACATACTCCTCTCACACACCTCCTCCTCAATGGATTAAAATCCATTGTATTGGAATGGATTTTATTCCTGGAGGGCAGTCCAGGAAAAGGCAGCCCTTTTCACCAGCTTGTTAAGCCTTTTCCTTTCTCTCTCTGAGCTTCCACATCCCCAGCAGACCACGGTGAAGAAGATGGCTGATGCTACCACAGTATCGTAGAATGTCCTCAGCAGTGTCTTGCACACTCCAAAGGACCTCCATCTCCTCAGCAGGTGGAGACAACTTTTGGCCAGGCCAGTTTATTGTTTAGGTGAATACCCAGGTATTTGTATTCCCTCATGATCTCAATGTCTGTACCCAGGATGTTCACTGGTGTAATCTATGGCAGTCTCCTGTGGAAATCGACCACCAACTCCCTTGTCTTCCTGGCACTGATGTGGAGGTAATTTCCACACCAGTTGACAGTCATTGATGACCTCCCTGTATTCCTGTTCATTCTCCTCTGACACGCATTCAACAATGGCTGTATTGTTAGAACTTCTGGAGATGGCAGGTGTATGTTATATATCTGAAGTCTGAGGTGTACAGGATAAAGAGGGGGGGGGAGTACTGTACCCTGGGGGGCTTCTGTGCTGCAGATTACTATGTCAGGGGGTCCAATTTCACACTCACAAGGGGTCTGAGGTGGTTGATTATCCTCTCCTATAGTCTTAATCAGGTGAGAGGTCAAGGCTACAGGTCTAAAATGGTTTGGTTCCCTGGAGTGCGCAGTCTTTTGGAACCAGAACCACACAGGAGGTTTTCCCCAGGACTGGAACCCTTTTCAGACTGAGGCTCAGGTTGAAGATGTGCAGAATCACTTCACAGGACTGGTCTGCACAGTCCCTTAGCAGTCTGGAGCTGATGCTGTCAGGACCTGTAGCTTTCCTTGTTTTGTTGTTGTTGAGCTCTGTAGGTGGTAGAAGAGAGCAGCTGGACTTGCTTGAAAATTCTTGAAGACGTTTTACCTCTCATCCGAAAGGTTTCTTCAGTTCTGTCTGGCTAATAGGGAGTATCAGGTATTTATCCTCTGATTAAGGTATTTATCCTCTGACTCCACCTGATTAACTGTTATGGAGAGGCTGCAGGGAGGGGTGATGGGTGGCTCTGATTGTAGTGGGGGGGGTTGAGGGGCATGAGAAGGGTGCAGTTGATGTCTGTGATGACCTGGGGGAGAGGTGTGCTAGTGGGGGGGGGCTGATGGGGCACCAATCGGGCTGGGCTCTGGAGAGCGGGGGAGGGAGTGGGGGCAAAATCAAACCTGTTGAAAAACAGGTTCAGTTTGTTTGCCCATTCCAGGTCTCCAGATTCAAGGCCCCTCCCACTGTCTTAACTGTGGCCAGAGATGGTTTTCAGGCCCCTCTGCACCTTTCGTGTGTTCTGTTGCAGGCGTTCCTCCAGCTTCCTCCTATAGCACTCCTTGCTCTTTCTTATCTCCTTCTGCTCAAGAAGCTCATCCTTCTGCAGTCTCCTCAGCTCTTCTTTGTCCCCAGATCGGAAGTCCCTTTTTTTTCCCCTCATTCAGCAGGGTTTTCAGGTCAGGAGTCACCCACGGTTTGTGTCCTGGTCAGCACAGTGTTCTCCACACAGAAATTAATGTAGTCTGTGATGCAGTGAGTAAGACTGTCAAGGTCCTTCCCATGTGGACTACACAACACTTCCCAGTCTGTGGTCTCAAAACAGTTCCTCAGTGCTCTGCTGCTCTCCTCCGACCATTTTCTCACGCACCTCGTGGTGGGGGGGTTGGTTGTTCACCAGATGAACCAGATCACTAGATGAACCAGGTTGTGGTCTGAGTAGCCCGGGGGGGTAAAGGGGTGATGAGCTGTATGCATCTTTGATGTTTGCATACAGTAAGTCCAGTGTCTTATTGTCCCTGGTATAGCAGTCAACATACTGAGTGAAAGTGGGAGAGTGGAGGACAGGGTAGCATGATTAAAGTCCCCTGATATTAGGAGGAAGGGTTGTGGGTGGGATGTTTGCAGCTGTGGTATTAGTGTGTAAAAGTTCACAGGCTGCTGTGGCATCGGCCACCAGCAGGATGTACACGTTTATCTTGATAACATGCGAGAACTCCCTTGGGAGGTAGTACAGCCGAATGCTAACAGCTAGCAGCTCAATATTCTGTGTGCAGTGCTGCTCTTTAACACTAATGTGCCCGGATTACACCAACTCTCGTTCACCAAACATCGCTGCTGCCCCCCACGCCCTTTCTCTTACCAGTCTCATTCGTTCTCGTGTCTGCTCTCACGAGTTGAAAACCATCCAGAGCAGAGGTGGACAAAGTATCCGACTTCATTACTTAAGTCAAAGTACGGATCATGCTGGTCAAATGTTACTCCAATACAAGTGAAAGTTGTCCAGTCAAATTTTTACTTGAGTTAAAGTACTGAAGTACTTGCTTTTAAAAATACCTGAGTATCAAAAGTGCATTTTATGTCAACGCATTGTTGTATTATTGCCACAACGCTTACAAAACCTAATGCCTCTGAAGCAACCTACTGCATTTACAAAATGAACGCGTGCTGTGCCATCATGGTGGTTAATGTTAAGCTAGCTAGTCAGTGAAGTGCCACCCGACATGCTAGCAAACGCTTTTCAGACTCTAAATCATATTGGGTAGCTAATGTTACTAGAAAAGATTTCTACATTTGTTTATTTGGCAAGATTATGCTAAAACATTTCTGAATGGACTTCAGATAAGTTAATGTTATTCATGTTAGCATAACTTGGTTTTTACGTGCTAACTAACAGTGTCCAAGTTAACTAGCTGTGTGTTGACGTTAACCATGGACAAGGCTATGGTATCTTTGCAGGAAAATCCATAGAAAGTCATTTGACTAACCAGACTGCATAGCTATTGCAGCATTATGGCTAGCTCTAAAAGCACAGACAACTTCATTACAAGCATTCTCTTGGAATAAAACTTTATGTACTTCAATGTGCTTCTGCAGGTCGGATGGCGAGTTTTTGTAGGCTGTGATGTGGTTCGTTTTAGGCAAACATTTTAAAACAAAATGAATCTTTAGTCCTTTCAGAAAACTGAAACATAGGTTCTAGGTATAGCCATGGGTGTGTGTGTTCCCCAGAAGAACCGCCTCCTTCCATTCTGCCATCAACCGATCATGTTCAAATAATGCTGCTGAGATCACTGAACTTGGATTTTATACAGTCTATAGATGTCATGTGACCCTAGTGATTACTGATGGGCTGTCTTGGTGTCACCTGCGGAGAAAAAAAAAATATCACATTTTAGAAAAGAAAAAACATCCACTTTCAAAGCTGCTTCATAGTAATGAGTAACGATGACCTTGATAGAAATGTAGTGGAGTAAAAAGTATGATATTTATCTTCCATATGTAGTGAAGTTAAAGTCATAAGTTTCCAAAAAAATTACTCAAAGTACAGATACTCAAAGTGTACTTAAGTACAGCACTCAAGTAAATGTACTTAATTACTGTCCAACCCTGATCCAGAGTGACAAGTGAATCTGGAGTGAGTTCGTTCCACCAGGTCTCTGTGAGGCACATGATGCTGCACTCCAGATACTCCCTCTGCAGCCTGGTCAGCGCTGTGAGCGCTTCCATCTTATTAGGGTCTTAAACAAAAATCTTATGTTCCCCGTAATAAGATGGCATGGATGGTTTATACCGTCTTTTCCTCTCATGGTGCTTAACTCCAGCTCTGCATCCCCTTGTCCTTCTTATTTCCACAGGGATCTTGTGTCTCACCTCGGGGAGTATCCTCGAGCGTGCTGCACAATGCTATCAGCTGATCACGGGTGTAAACAATTGAGCCATGACTGAATGGCTCTCCTAATGTTTTGAAAAGTTCCCAAAACAAGTAAAAAACACAAGTAGTCTCACCAAAAGCACATCCATACTAGCATGTGAACGAGTAAGGGTAAGTGTTAAGAAGGGTACGACTAAAGACCATAAAAAGAAAACAAAAATGGTAAGAAAAGTAAGAGCTGCTGAAACTGGCTGCCACTCATGCAGCGCTGGAAGTTAAAATTAAATACTTTTTGACTGACTTATTTCATTGCAGACACTATGAACCCAAGATATTTCATGTTTTTTGTCTGGTTAACTTCATTTCATTTGTTAAAGTGCAGATTCTGGACCAATTTGGTTTTTTTTAATATGAAAGTATGTCCCTTTACACACTCATCCAGAAGAGTAATTTTGCACAAGGCCATCTGTCTACAGCAGAAAAAAATAAAATAACA
>JAOEHH010000023.1:16248655-16256155 GCA_025447875.1 Notarius cookei | reverse complement strand
TCTCGTTCTCTTTCTATGAAATGGAACACTGTCTGTCTCGTTCACATCATGGCCTTGCTTTAAACAGAAGAGGGGGGAAAGGCTATTTGGGCACTGAAGTCTGACAGAGAGGAGAAATAAAAGGAAGGGAAGAAGAGGTGTAAAAAAAAGAGAGAGATCACTTGTTTTTGGAGAGCCATCTTGAGATTCGAGAGCTGGTTAGAGGATGAAACTTGGAGCACAAATAAACTTTTGTGGCCTAAAATACTGCATGCAATTGAATTGGCTCAAAATTGCAGCTGGCTTGGTGCCCTCTTGGGGAAAGTGGGTTAGTGGTGGGAATGTGTGCACACAGACCCTCAATTCTTCTCAAGCTGCATAGAGAAGCCCCTGACATTTCTGTTTCAGACTCTGTGTGTGTGTGTGTGTGTGTGTGTGTGTGTGTGTGTGTGTGTGTGTGCGTGTGTGTGTGTGCGTGTGTGTGTAACAGCTACATATGTGATGTGACTCAGCCCGACGCAAAGCATGTTACTGGTACTACCATACAATGGATTATTTTCCAATAACAGGATATCCTGAAGTGTTTAATTCTTCTTATAACACAGCAATGCTGAACAATGGCTCTGATCGAATTCCCTTTTTTGTCAGCTTTAGAATAGCTTGTTTTTCTCTCAGAGACAGCTCGCTGGTACTGATGTTGGTTTATCCTTTTTAACAACAAATGCAGTCTTCACAGGTGAAAAAGATGGCCAAGTTCATAACTCTCACAAGAAATATTCTATTGAAAATTAATCATATTTAATGCCACATTTTAGCATAGATACAGTAAGGGTAAGTAATGACATGAATTAAAAAAAAAAGGATCTTCAGTACTTCCTTCTCATTTCAAATGATTATTATTTGAGGAGCTTTCTCCTTGTCTTTCATGAGCAACTTGGATGTTTCAAAGTTTGACAAATAAAGTTCCATATTTGTTGTGATTTTTAAATATTGCCAAATCACACTAACTGTTGATTCACGTGAAAATGAGTAACCTCAGGCTTAGTGATTTTTGCTGTTCACATAGTCACTTCAAAAACAAATCTGTGCCACATACAGTATCACTCACTCACTCCAGTCCTTGTCACTGGCGACAATGGTGCTTCTGGCGGCGCTGGGTGGCACGGGTTACAGTATAAGGACAAAAAAAAATCTGATTTTTGTCAGATGTTGAAGATATTGACTTTCTCACTGTATTATACTGTAATTAAAACAGAACTCTATGCACAAAGTACAAGTACATGAATAAATCTTGAATATGAATCTCAGCATGTTGCTTGTTTGTGTTTACATCTCTGTATAGGACATGTGGCCTGTTGCAGTTTGTTTAAAGCATAGCATTTACGAAGATGATTGCAGTAAATGTTATACAACACCGCAGTGATTGTGAAAGGAAGATGATCTGGTTAGGAATCTGGTAGAGTATTACAGTACTAAAAACACACTTGTTAAGCTTTAAATAGTATCAAACAACAGACTTTCTTCTTAAGGAGAAAAAAGCACTTGTCTTGTTTTCTTAATTTTTTAACATATTGGATATCATTAGTGCCAGCGTAAAGTTCCTCATTATTAATACTGCAAGCATAAAGTAGCTAACATTGACGCATTTTCTTGGCACACTCTCCTCTCGTAATGGAGCCAGGTCCAAAATTAATTTCACCATTGGTAAACATGGATTAAAAAGGTTATGAGGAAAAATAATCAAACATAAGAATTTTCTCATTTTCATTGTGAGATTTAATAAAATAACTATAGACATATTTTCATAACTTTTTTTAAACCTGCCTCTGCCAAGGGTGCCAATAATTATGGAGCCAACGCAGGTTTCTGCAGATATATATATTTTTCCTCATTACATGCATACTTATTTTCATACATATATACTAGGCATGTGTTATATGGATTTTTCTCCACTTTCTGACTTTACCGTTGTAAAAAAAAAAGTAGAATAAATGATTTAAAGGGGCTTATTAAGAAAAACTCACTTTTTCAGTGTTTGCACATACATTTGGCTATCTAGAGCCTACCAACCCACAAACTCTGAAATAAGACACCCAGTCACTTTCTTTTTGGGCTGCCTGTTTCAGAAAACGTGCTTAAACAAGCCTTACAGATTTGACTCCCCTTTCTGTCATAAGGGGAACTCATTAGAATTATATCTCTCCACTCATTGCTTGAGAACTACCCATGCAAATGAATATTCATGAGGAAAGTGTGACCTGATTGACTGGTGGAAGAGGGGGGTGGGGTGAGCAGTGGTTCATTATCATTAAAATCAAACAAAACCCCAAAATAAACACAGTCTGCTGATCATGGCAAGTGCTCTGATGTGCCCCACTACATGTTTAAATTAAAAATAAAATTTTATAACAATTTATCCATTTTAGCATGTGAGATGGGTTCAAGTCAACTTTATTATCAATAATGCTATGGCATTATTGATAATAAAGTTGACTTGAACCCATCTCAGGACATACAGAGTATTGAAATTGCATTTCCCTCTTATCCGCGGTGCAAACAGTAATAAACATGAAATGTAAAAAATATAAACTTAAAAAAAAAAAAGGAGTGGGAGGTATATTTACACACACAAGCTAAAGCTATTCTAAGAATAGTGGCAATCCAGAAAGTATAAATATGGCAAATGTGGCAGTGTGAACAGAATTAACGGTATAAATTTAAATGTGACGAATGACAATATAAACAGAATGAACAATGTAAACGGGAACAGCAGTCTGACAGTATAGTAGGGCAATATAGCACGATATAAACAGAATTATCAGTATAAATATAAATATGGCAGTATGAGCAGAATTTACAGTGTAAGTATAAATATGGCAGATATGACAGTATAAACAGTATAGCAGTGAAGTCTATCAAAGATAAAAGATGTATAAAGTGTAAACAGTGTTGTAAACAGTTTTTACATAGTGCAATTGAATTTCGTTAAAGTTCGTTAAAGTGGCTGGTGACATTTGGTTTGTAGATAAATGGATCTGTCAATCCTTAATTTCAGCCATGGGTGTTTTTTTTCTCTCTCCACTTTTCTGGTATATAGTTTCAAAATGCCTTAAAGAGATCCACTGTAAAAAATTATTTTCAGCTGATGCCATGCTATTATATCTCTGTCTATACCTCTCCATCTGTCTCTGTGTGAGGAGCAGATAGGAACAGGGATAGACAAAGCAGACAGTGAACAACTCTGTCAGCTAACACTGACCCACAGACTATTAAACATATGTCTTACTATTCATATGCTCTGCTTTTCTCTTTGCTTCCTCTCTCAACCCTCACCCTCCTTCTCTCCAAGACTTCTACAGACAGCTGCAGATGGCTTCATTCTTCAGACCACATGGTTTACTTCTTTATCGGGTACAGCACGAGCCTTCGTTTTCCTCCTGCTTAGTGAACAGTGTCTGAGATGCCACATTCACTGGATTCCAATGGGTAATTTCAGCTAAAATGGAGGCACTGATAGACATAAGATGTCTCCTCTTCTCCTCTCATCCAACACTGTCTTCCTTGACAGTCTGTTAAAACTTGTGCGTTCAGTCTGTGCATCAGAGACTACATCTGAGTAAAGTATTTTAAAATAACACTTGACAGTAAGATAAATTATGAATTCCAAACAAATAGCCTACACACAATGTGTAATCAGATTTTATATGGTCATACGACATGGAGTAAAGAACGTAAGCAACTTACCCTTTGTTATCCCAGGAAAGAATCACATACGTCACATTTTTGTCATTTCACCTCCATGCTTTAATAGGAAAAGAATGTGTTTCGGTGTGACTGGTATTTGATCAGCTTTCCTCTGAGTTACAGTAGGTACATGACAGTTCCTGTTAATCTAACAACAGCTACCTAAAGAAATCCTGATCTTTAGCATGAGAAACTCAAAGTTCCCCTTTCTCTGAAGGAGAAATATGAATGAACATTAGTTCGAGTCCCAGCAGAGTTTTTCCTTTCCACTAGACAGAGCAGCTGCAGTCTGCTTCAGGAGCAAAATAAGTACAGTATATGAGCCAACTAACGAAATACTCACACAGGATGTTTACTAGTTTGAATAGCTGTAACACATTTTGCTTATTGAACCGAAGAAATCGGATGTTTTAATTACTGCTTGTGGCTAAGCATCATGTGGGAATGATGGTAGTTTGGTGGTAGTGATGGCGGATTGTTTGGGAAACAGTAGCTCCAGGCCTGCTTTTACATCACTGCTGATGTCTGGAAGTGCGTCTGCCTGGCTTACTCGAGCTTAAAAACCCCTTGATGACTCACCAAGTTCTGAAGAACCATCAATTGTTTACTCTCCAAAGAATGAGTCACAAAAATAAACACGCTAAACCTTATTATGAACAAAAATGTTGTTAAGTGATTTTAGATCAGCCTTAAACTTCAGGATTTAATTTTTTTTTTTAAATAATGGTTTATAAATTAGCTTTTGCCTTATTTTCTGTTTTTTTTTTTTGTTATCTGTTTTCAGACAGTTAAATTTGCTTTTCAATGTTAAAAAACAGTCACTTATACAAATCAGATGTTTTAATAATCTGCCATCCACATAAAGTGGTGAGTCAGAAGCGCATGTAAAGTTATGACTCCCAGGATCTGAGAGTAGCCTTGTGGGATAGGCTTATCTATTAGATATGGACTTAGGGAGGCATTTCCGCTCATGGCCCAACCTTTAGCACACACACAAACACTGACACTTTCCTGTTTCTTACAGATGAGTGACCTTGGAGTCATATATTCTCAAACCACTTCTCCAAATACCTTTGCTGCAAGCCCAGAAAGTAAACATGAAAGTCAGATAGTGACACAAATTTCTGTTCATGTGATGTAGTTATAATGCCAACATCTGCTCTAATATTTACTTTAAAATACTTTACATATACAAATACACCTCTTTATGACATCACTGTAAATTACTTGTGAGATTGTGTATTGTATTTTCCATATTTGCTGTATTTTAGTCAGCATTTGCCAAACACAAAATTAGCAAAGCGGAACCGTGTGATGATGCTATAAAGATTAGTGTCATAGCTGTTACACACTTTGAAACTACTCCTAACCTCATGGCCAAGTGGCTAGAGGACGAACTGGACGTGAAGGGCAAATTAGCGAGACATATTTCAGGATATGGTCAGAGGACAGTATTACTTCTTAGATCAGGATAGTCTTTGATCTGCAATGTAGCCTGATCCAGCATCAAAAGCCTGGCGGCAACGTAATGCCACACACAGTGAGCCGAGTTACACACACTCTGCAGTCGGCTCACACATGATCACCTCCCCATATGTGCTGATTTAAGTCAATGAATTTCTTTGATGGCTTCAAATATAACAAAAAGCTACAAACACAAAAGCCAAAATTTATCATTCTAGGAGATAAACCACCTAGAAAGTATTCATGACAGAACACAAGTGTCACTTTTTTACATACATGATAAGTATATTACCAAGTCTTCCAACCCTTCTTCAAACACATTAACATTACAAGTCATAATTTGTACCTGCTCTCAGCTCAGAATGGTTAAATAGGGGTGTTTGAATGTGCTATTTGACTGATAGATTCTAGCTTTCTGTATTTCAGTTGCTGTTATTTTTAATCAGTTACAGAAGCAACTTGGCTTGAACCGTGAGTGACATATGACTGCCTATAGACGGAGTTATGTGTATTGACGCAAGCTTATTAACCCTCCTTATAGAATACCGATTTAGTCACATAGGTAAATTCACACCCTGCCTAAGGAGTTCAGCCTTCTGTCATCACAGGGCAATGTAGCAATGTAATAAAACCAGTCTATTGAGTCCCTTATCTCATATAGTATGACACCACATTTTTCATGAATGAATAAGGGACTTTCCATGACTTGGAAATATCTGAGGTTCTTTACATCATGCTGTCCTTAAATGTAAATTTAAGTTTAATACTATTGTAATGTAAACATTTTGTATATTACTCAAAGAAAAATCTGATTTAAAAAAAAAAATGACAAAAATGAGAGAGACAGCCAAAAGAACCGCTGTATTTTCATGAAAATTTATTTAAATTAACATTAAAAACAGGACATGGAAATAACTTAGACATACAAACAACTTTTATGCATACTACATTCTTTGTAGCAAATAAATAGGCAAATTTACAACTGAAATCCAGGGAGCATTAGGGTCCCTCGTATTGAGCTGACTTTGAAAGTTCGAGTATTCAGTCTTGAGTGTCTATTTGGCCTGTTGAAATTAGTTCAGAGTTTCTGAAGAGCTCCAGCTTAGATATTGCACCTTTCTTCTGGCACCTCTTCTCAGACACGGTGCAAACATCTCCGCTTTGGTCCAAGCTTTCTTCTCCATCCCTCTCTACATCTCCTTAAAAGGAAAGAAAAAATGAGTTCATGACTACAGCCAGTGGAGATATTGGAAATATGGATATACTGTTATTGCTGAAGAGACAGATATTAGAAATTAAGATATTGGTAGCAGATAAAAGGAAAAAAAAATGACATTATATATATATATATAGTATTCTGGATGAGATGTAATGGTGTAATGGTTCTGTCAGGGTGTTAAAGGCAGACTCACCGGAGTGTGTGAGTGTGTGTGTGAGCTGAATGGGAGTGTGTCACGGCGCCCGTTCCATGCGTAAAGACTCCTGCTGTCCCGAAGTGGAGCACTCAGCGTCCTGTCTGGTTTTAAAGTCCTGGATGGCTCTCCTGTTCTGGAAATCAATCAGCGCCATGGTGATGAGAGCGTTCCAGCAGTTATCCTCGCCTGAGCACCGGAAGTCGATCTCCTTGTTGTCTGTGGTGACGATGGTGAAGTAGACGAACTTGCCGGTGCGCTCCACGCAGTCCACCTTCTTAATGCACTGCAGCTTGAGCTCTTTGCTCTTGCTTTTCTTCTTGGTGTCGGTGTAGAGGTTCAGGCTGTCCGTGGTGAGGACGCACGTCTTTCTCTTCCAGAACTGGAGCAGGTTGTCGCTCCTCTTCTCCAGCTCGCCCTCTTTCAGCACCTTGGAGCTCTCCACCGGAGTCATTTTCATGTTTTGTAGAGGAATGGCGAAAAGGGGCTTTTGTATCCTGGGATCCGAGAAGACGGAGTGGTGGTGATGAAAGCTCCTGTCTTTGTCGTGTCTTGGAACTGGGAATGAGAATGAATGAGACTGGGAGTGTTTTATAGCAGTGTCGCGTTGCCCCGCCCCCTGTACTTCACATGCGCACTCGGTATTTGAGTAATTCATTGGCGGAACGTGGGCGGAAATGTGGCTCAGATGACCTTCAGCCTTCAACTAGTCCCTAAAATACCTCATTACAACATTGCAATCTGTTTCTCTTAGGGCCCAGCTATAGTATCTCAATCCTTTAGAGCAAGTGTCTTTTTTATTTATCTCTCTGGGGTGTAAGTGGTTAAGAAGAAGAAACCTTTATTCATCACATGCACACTTCAAGCACAGTGAAATTCATCCTCTGCATTTAACCCATCT
>JAOEHH010000023.1:15965026-15975058 GCA_025447875.1 Notarius cookei | reverse complement strand
TGACGTTTTAGGTCATATTTATGCAGAAATATAGAAAATTCTAAAGGGTTCACAAACTTTCAAGCACCACTGTATGTGGGTTTCCTCCAGCTTGCTCCCACCAAACATGCCAGTAGGTTTATTGGCTATATTAGATTGCCCTTTAGATATGAAGGAGTGTGTGAATATGTGTACAAGGTGGCCTGTGATGGACTGGTGTCTATATCATATCCATAGCATATTCCCACCTTGTGCCAGTGTTCCCAGGACAGGATCTGGATGACTGGATGGGTCTAGTTACCTGGATGACTGGTAACTAGTATTTTTAGCTTTGTACTTCCTGCAACCATCTTTCACTTGTTTCTGTTTGGTTGCTTCATGGTACAAATAATGAGGACTGAAACTTACTTACAGGTACATGTACTGTACAAGAAAATAATATTGTTGTATAAGTTAGAGATGTGCTACTTGCTTACTTTAGCTACCACTTGCTAGCCTGTGAATTTAGCTAACCAGACCCTCCTTCAGTCAGATTTCTAGGTTAAGCACAAAATGTTGACTGACTGATTTACCCATTTTCCAAATTATTTGAGAATTAAATCTCACAAAATGATCTCTCCCACTTAGTCACTTTCAATTGCCACACATCCTAGTCAGGGTCATGGTGGATCCTCAGCCTATTCCCAGAACATTGGGTGTGAGCTCGGAATGCACTTTTGACAGGACACCAGTGCAATGAATGATGGAGCTTTCAATTTGTCACCAAATGATGCACCTTCGATATTTGGGTAGAATTAAGAACACATTTTCAGCACTTGGCTGAAAAACAAAATTTGAAAAACAAATATTTTTTAAACCATTGCATCACCGGACTGGATTCTGTCTCACTGATAAATACTTTTGAATAAACAAATCGATGTAAAACTGCTTTTCTTCAAACTTTAATGACCCCAATGGCTGTTGTGTTATAAATTTACGCTGAAACTTGCTGTTCAGGTTGCCTGCAGGATCAAACCCCATGCTGTGCAGTAATATGAGGATTCGTACCACTGTGTAGAGGAGTTTGTTAAATACCAGAATCTGATTAATCACATGTAATTTTATGTGCTACAAAACTCAGACTAATTAACGAATAATTAGCAAATGATAAAGAATTTCTAGAAATCATGCTTATTAGCATAACATTAAGTGCTTTGTTTTTATAATACCCAGCTGGCTAATTGTTCCGTAATTGGAGCATTCAAAATGATATCTTTGGGAGCTAGAACGTGGCATTGCACAGAAGAGAGGAGGTCATTGACTGTTATAGCTGTTTATAACAGTTGAGCAGTTTGTGTTGTCCACACAAGCAAACCTAGTCTGATGTGACGGGATTTTGTCCCTCCTGCCAAAGCTCACTTTGCTCACTACATTCTCCATTAAGTGAGAGAAAACATTTTAACTGGGCATGTCTGACTCTTCACCCTAAGGCTCAGTTTTAGGATCTGAGGTGTGGTAAGGTCACATGACAGAGAGGAGTGTGAGGATCTGGATGCATCATTTGTGTCTCTGTGACTAGCTGCAGGAAAAAAAAAAAGAGCTCCAGTGGCCCTGAAGCCTTAGAAAATAAACTGAGACATGACGTTTAAAAAACTCCTTGAAACGATGTTCTTTGTTTTAGCACTGCATGCTCTCAATGAAAAGCTGCACGTGACTAATCCAATTAGAATAATGTTTAATTAGAATCATTCCTGAAGGGAAGATGTGTGCAGGGTTATGAAATTACCTATGAGAACAGTGAACAGTCAAAAGGGGGAGATTAATTAAAAATGAAGTGTCAAACACAACTGAAAAATTATTTCTTGTGACTGAGTAATGTCAGCAACAGATACAGCCACTATGCACAGGACTGCATGCTTCATTACTGAAAGGTATACAATAGATGGCCTTTATAAGTGAGTGCACTTTAGCAGATGTGCTTTAACATTTGAATTAGAAAAGAGCTAAAAAATAATCTCGCTTATCATAGTGTGATACTTAGCTTCAGGGCTTTCAGGATGAGAACACACATCCACACACACACACACACACACACCCCCTCCTGAATAATTCAATTAGATGTGAGTCGAAGCTGGAAGGAGCACAGAGTTTTCAGTGTGTTTGTCATGCTCTATAAACCCACCTGGCACAGAAAACGAGGGAAGTGGGTAACATGGAAGGATCAAGAGATGGATAAGAAAAAGGAGAGAAGCAGATGAATGGGCTTAATATGAGAACACTCAAATCCAGGCTGGAACCCCATTAGGAAGAGGAGAACAGTGGAAGAGAGTAGGAAGAGGAAGTGGGTCAGCCGCTTGGTGGAACAGACTGGCACGTGCACACCGGGCACAGAATGATCCTGTCAGTTGGGCTGAGACATTGCAGCGCAGTCATGCTGGCACCCACGGGCATGGCGGCCCATTACACAGGCTAATTAGCAACTCCATCGCTGAGGAGCTAAAAGAGACTGCTCAGGAGAGACACTGCCACAACACAACACATATCTTTAATATGATTCATTTCTCTATCATTATTTTCAACTGCTGGGATGTTGCAATGCAGATGTAATGAAATGAAGAATTCCTGATAATTTTAATCCATCTTTAGATACGAAATCCTAAAGTCTAATCTTAGGGCAATGTTATACGTGTGCACAATGTCAATGCCACATGCAGTGAATATTGCAGTGGTGCGTCAAACATACAACCGACTAGGACCAGTCTGATAAAGGTTCTCATCCGGATCACCAAATTAAGCTGTGTCATAAATTAAATTTATTTGAAAAAATAAATTGATTTGAAAATTTTGAAAAAGCGTGAGATGGACCAAAATGGAGCAATAAACTCAGGGCTATAAAATCAGCTACTGGCAAAACGTGCTAATGATATTATGTAATTCTTGATTAACAAGCTACAAATGACATAAAATCCTGATTAAGTGTTTTCAGTTCCAGGTTGTAACACCACAAAAAGTAGAAAGGTTAAATGGGTTAATACATATGCAGCAAGACACTGTATGGAAAAACATCATTTTTAAAAATGAACTGTAGTCGGTTCATCTGTTTGTGAACAGATGTGATATAGTATATTCATCCATTTGTGCATTCAGAATGCATCTTTCTAATAAATGCAGATAAATGAACACATCCACCCTCAGCAAGAGTTGTTGATGTCACTATACTTTTTTTTTTTAATCTGGCCAATCTGACATTGGATTAGCGATGTAAAATTTTATAAATATAAAATACTTATTCATGTCATATCAAGCTACAAGCATGGAAATAAATGAAAAACTCAAAATCTGTATGAAGGAAATAATACAGCAGAAAGAATGATGAGAGAGCCTGCTGCTGCTCTCTGGTGGCCAGAAGAGGAAATGCAGTTTCTCTCAAAGTGTTAAGTATCTTCAGGTTTTACAGTGTGTCCCAAAAGTCTCAACACATAGCAGAAACAATTTTTTTTAGCAAAATGTAAATTTATTTATAAAACATCCTCTGCACGATTGCCATTTCTTTGTAAGCACACACACAGAGTCATCTCTCGCACTCATGAGAAACTCATAACACATCTAGTATTATGTATGTAATTGCATTCTTTTAAATTATCTTTGTGGTGTAGCCATGAGAATGATTTCAATAGTCTAATTTTGTCAAAGGCATTCTTAAAGGCTAACGAAAAAAAATATACTAAGTATGAAAAAAAGGGTTAACTTCCCCTATGTATGGAGACTTTTGGGACACTCTGCAATATATACTATGTAATATGTAGAGCATGTAATATGTATAGCATGTATGCCATAAATAAATATAATAATAAAATGTAAAGCTGTTCTAGGAAAGGAACTAAAGACCTGGAATAAAATGGAACAGTTCTGATATTCTGAAAAGAAAACCACTACAACTCTCAATAGCGAAATATTCACTTCTTTTTCCTTTTTGCCTCTGCTGTTGTTTTTAAGCCCTTTCCATGTTTCTTCTTTCCTTTTTTCAGCTCTGTTGCTTCTTGAAATGCCTTTGCTGCTCGTGCTCTTCTCTTTCCCATCGGCGTCCTGCTGTACCAACTCTGCCAGCATACAATAACAACAACATTATTATTTATTTTTACTGCTTACTGCTTAAAAAAACCAAAAAACTTGGTTGTATTGTAACACCAGGGACTGGAGTTCAAGAAACTTGGTTTACATGCAATTTAATGCAATTCAATATATGAGAATATCTGATTTGTCAGTTTTGCATTATGCTGTTGATCTGCAGGTTGAGATGAAATAGAAGCACAGAGAATAAAACACATCAGAACATGTGGTTATAGTAAAATAACCAACAATGGGGTGGAGTGATGCTTCGTTATCACTACAAAGTTGATTATTTTCCTATAACTGCACATATCAAAGTGTTATTCTTCTTGCAATACAGCAGTTTGCCAACAATTATTTTGTTTCTATTAAGAAAAACAGATAATTTTATGCATTTTCTAGCCTGATTTTCTCCCACCCACCAGTCAGCTCTCTCCATCATATGACAGTGACTAGCTAGGGAGGACAAAGGCTATCACATGCTTCCTCCAAGACAGGTAAACCCAGCCAGACACATCTTTTTGAACTCCTGCATCACAGGGCCATGCAACACACGCAGAAGAAAGCACTAACCGCCACCAATTGTGTATGTATGGGCATACACAAGCTCACACATGCCCGCAATTTGTTTTCTTGTACTCTTGGATGGCAGTGGTATCACTGGGATTCAAACTTGAAATCTCTAGAGAAGAGAATGAACACTTTTCTGTTGTGCCACATGTTAACCCCATCTTCTTCTTTCAGCTGCTCCCATTAGGGGTCGGCACAGTGGATCTGTTTCGCATATTTGATTTGTTTTACTATCTGGGCTTGGTGCTGGCACTAAGTATGCACTGGCTTGTGCAACCCCAGTGGCTGGGTATTTTACCTAATCTGCATGTCTTTGAACTGTGGGGTAATCGGAGCACCCGGAGGAAACCCACACAGACATGGAGAACATGCAAACTCCACACAGAAAGGTCCCTGTTGGCTGTGAGGTCTGACCTCAGAACATTCTTACTGTGAGACGACAGTGCTAACCACTGCACCACCGTGCCACCCTACATGGTAACATGGTTACATGGTAACCCCTATAGTTGCACTAAATATTGTGGTTGAATAACAAGTAGAAGTAGAAGTATTATCACTTACCTCTGCATTAACATAAACCTGTGATTTGCCTTGTTGCCAGAAATAGTACAGAACTGCTGTTATAGACAATGAATCAATACCACTTGGGTTCAATAAATGCTGCCTATTTAGGCAAAATTCTCCTGACTGACAGTCACTAGCCTTGGCTCGGTATGGACACTAACAGTATCATGTGTGGTTTTGTGTGTTGTATTTCTTGGACTTAATAAATGACTTGTCTCTGACCTTAAATGCTGCCTCCTCCTCTTTGTAGATGGGGTCTTGTCTGGCAAGAGGAGAGATAAACTCCAGTGCAGTGAGGGGTTTCTTGGTTTGCTGACTGAGGCGTTGAGAGGTCAGAACACTGCGCACAGCCTGCAGGATGTGACCCTGAGTGTAGCCGTCTGTGACTTTAGCCAAAGAGCTGAGGTCCAGAGAAGGGCTGAGCTGAACACCTCGTACCGTGAGCAGCTCTTTCCATAGATCTACACACACACACACACACACACACACACACACACACACACACATTCAGTATTTCAGAAACTGTTGATTTCATTGGATTATCTCTCTCTCTCTCTCTCTCTCTCTCTCTCTCTCTCTCTCACACACACACACACACACACACACACACAGCAGTCTCTAGTGTTTACACATATTCATAAAAAAAAAGAAAAAAAAAAGCTGGTTCAAGCTAACAGGAAGGAAAAAGTAACTCAATTAACCAGTCTTTACAACCATGATGAGCAGAAAAAGCATGTCAGAACGCACAATACATTGAACCATGAATTTAATGGTTCCCTTTCCACCAATGAGAACTAGGTGCTAGGTCTGGGCTGGTGCCAGTGCTGGTTCGGAACCTTATAAGAAATGGTTTGCTTTTCCACAGGCTAGAGAGCCACCACAGAGCTATGTCATTACATCACTGTATACATCTGCACTTTCCCAACCGCTAGCCCACCCTGCTAACACGGTTAGCCCACTACGTTAACACTGCTAACACCAAGCACAACAATAATGATGGACTACATTGTCTCTTTCTTCTTCTTCTTCTTCTTCTTCTTCTTCTTCTTTGTATCAGACGAGATGCTATACTAGTTTTTTAAACTAGTTATAGTAGTTTATACTAGTCTTTTTCTAGTTTTTAAACAAGTCACAAAGTTTCAGTTGGTCTTGTTGGTCATGATAATCCTGCACCTAGCCCACGATGTAAGCGATTCTTGGTTCTAGAAACAGCAAAGATTTGGTGCCGCTCTGGAACCAGTTTTCCTGGCTGTGATCCAGTTTCTTTGGCTGTCAACACACGAAGAACTGGTTCGAGATTAGGCATGGACTCTGGAACTGTGGAAAAGGGGTATTAGTTACATTCCTATCAGCCAAGAACAGTGAGCACACTTATCAAAATTGACAGTTGACCAGGTGACATTTTTGGAAACTTCAGCTGTTTTTAATTTACCAATTATTCTCAAAATTACCACAAAACAATCTCTGGAATAAGAACATTATTTTCAAAGTCTTTTTTGATCATGAGAAAAATTGAACGATGCCCAAGGCTGGAAAAACAAAACAAAACTTTTTTGGTTAGTTATCAGTTGTTAGTAATTTTAGTTTAATCCATATAAATCCATGATCTATCTACAATCATAGTGCAGTAGACACCTGTAAACATCCTTTGTTAAAAACATATTAATAAAGATAAAAAATTTCCATTTCTACTATTGTACTATAATGAAAGATAGAAAAGATAAAATATAAATAAGTAGTAATTTTGGAAAAGGACTGTATGCTTATGAAGGTATTTTTTCTGTTGTCTCATAAAGGTATTTACAGGAAAATATAAGTGAGAAATCAAGCACATCCAAACAAATCAGGGTAAAAAATAAAATACAGGAAAAAATATAACAGTACGATTAATTAAATTAATTAGTAAGTATATAAATTCATTTTTGTGACAGAAAATTATGTTTTTAGAACAGGTACAATACACACACACACACACACACACACACACACACACACACACACCATCCCATTACACATTACTAGAATAGGGTTTGGTGTTATACAGTAATATTCAGTTACACACTCATACTTACTCAGTCTTGAGGCGTAGTCTGGTCTGGGAATCAGGATGATCTTTTTGTAAACTTTACACAGTGCTTTGATATCTGCGTCAAAAGGTCTGCATGACGTCCCAACCAGCAGCACACGATCCTCCGCTTTTAGTGACTTTATCACTTTTGGCAGGTCTTTCTTCAGCCTTTTAGGTTCCATCTTCAGCAGTAAGGTATAGACAGAGAGGTAGATGGAGAATCTGGGCAATGAACATTTTGATAGCCACAAGAGGGCAATATAGGCTAATTAACTCAGTCAACGTGGCACCTGACTGTTATCATGACTCCATAATGGATTATAGAAGTTCTCACATCAGTGAGACACCTGCTATCTTTTGTTTTATTCAGCTATTGTGTGCATGAATGTCTCTGCGGGTGTTTGTGCACTTGTGAACTGAAAATACAGCCCAGTTGGCAGACATACCTCTTTCTCTGGTTTTGGGACTTTTCTGTAGAATGTTTTCTCAGTGTCTCCGATCCAAAGGACAGAAGGCTGCAGCTGGCGAGCCACCTGGCAAAACATGACAATAAACATGCATATACTCAGCAACCCGGATACCCGGCACAGAGACAACAGCAACTTTAATCACCAGTGTTCTCTAATGCATGTTGGGAGCAGAATTGTGTCTTATCACAACTTCCTGCTTACTCTGCCGTAATGAACAGTTGCTCAGTTATGACACTAAAACACAAATTAGATGTCTTGAGTTTTTACTCTGTGTGTGTGTGTGTATACAGATGCATCTGGAAGATAAGGCCTAAGTAGAGAGGCTAGCAGCAGATAGGAAGGTGGTCCATTCGTTTCATTATGGCAGAGTAAGCAGGAAGTTGTGATAAGACACAATTCTACTCCCAACATGCATTAGGTGCTGAAAGAAATGTATGCGCAGAATGCAAACAGTTCCTTAAATGTGGTTTATCTGCAAATGCAGCTGTACCCGACCTGAGGCTGCTACAACACTACAAAGTTTGTCTTTCCTCCTGCTCCTTCTCAACACAACCTTCGAACTCTTCATACAAAATACACCATTAAAGATCTTTAAACAGCTGCACATTTTATGAACAGGCAGAGAAAGGCAACATGGGGACAAATTCTCTCAGCTTTCAGTTCCTAAATAAAAACCCATGTGTGTTTATGTTTATATTTTTTGGGAAATGTCAAACTTGAAGATGTCAAGTACTGCATGTTTGTGGCTTCTGTGACACAGTAAGCAATCTGTTTGGATGTGTGTGCCATGGTGGGGCTCGGAGGCAGAATTGCAAACAGAGCAAGCAAAGCTTGACCTTTCTTCCACTATGCCTTTGACTTGTTTGATCAAAAAGTGCTTGAAAATTTATTAATTAATGAAAAATAAAAACAAGTTTGGGAGAGTTCAGAGTCTGTAATTCACTAGACACACTGTTTCTACTTAAATAACTGGTCAAACACAATCACAGTTTTCAGCAATTTGTGCTACAGCAGCTCTTCTGTGGTATTGGACCAAATGGGCTGGCCTTCACTCCCCATGTGCATCAGTGAGCCTTGGGCTCCCATGACCCTGTCACTGGTTTACAGGTTGTCCTTCCTTGGATCACTTTTGGTAGGCACTAACCACTGCATAACGGGAACATCCCACAAGATCTGCTGTTTTGGAGATCTAGCCATCATAATTTGGCCCTTGTCAAAGTCACTCAAATTCTTACACTTGCCCATTTTTCCTGCTTCCAAAACATCAACTTTGAGAACTGACTGTTCACTTGCTACCTAATATATTCACACACACACACACACACACACACACACACACACACACACACACACACACACACACACTTCCCCCTCTCACCCCCCTGGTGAGGGGGGGTGCTGTGTGTCTTTGTATCTTCCCCAAGCTTGGGTCCTCTACCAGAGGCCTGCAAGTTTGAGGGTTCTGCGCAGTATCTTAGCTGTTCCGAGGACTGCATTCAGTTTTACTGCTAGTAGTGCTTCTGTTTATTCTGAATAACGGCTCCTGTTTACATAACATCTTGTTTGGCAGGAGAACAGTGTGTGGCTATTTAAAAATATACTCAAGTACAGTTTAAATTGATTTTACTTTTGATTAACAGAGATGAAGGAGGCTATTGTATCATACTGGAGGTTATTGCATTTGGAGGGAATAAGGTATAGTTATGATCACTTTAGAATAAACCTTAGTCTTTTGGCAATTTTTTTTTTAAATTCAGGAAGAAGAAGAAGAAGAAGAAGAAGAAGAAGAAGAAACAGCTGTCTCTCCTCACCTTCAAGACCATATGCAGGAGGTACCGGAGGCCGCTTTTGCCCGGGTATTTGCCCATCAGGTTGGCAGGGGAGAGGTTGAACAGATTGGCCCCAGTCTCTGTGCACAGGGCATGGAGCAACATCCTTTTACCCACGCCTGATGGACCGGCCAGCAGCACTGACCTGATTAGAGGTCCTCTCTCATGTACACACTGAGAGCCTGAAAAGAGCACCACAGCATGGAAATTTATACCATGATATCATCAAAGGAACTGTTCAGTCAAATACACTAATGGGGCTGAAAAGGAATGTAGGAGAATAGTTACTGATTGCCTATGTGACTATTAAAGTTGACTTTATATTAATTATTATCCATGTTAGCATGTTTCATTGAGCTATTTCTTCATTTTAGTTTTACTAGCTCTCACTTCAGTGGCTTTTTTGACCTTCATTTACCTTAAATGCTCATGCGCTCTGCTTGCTTTTTTTTTGCTATTTGCT
>JAOEHH010000023.1:14963044-14974111 GCA_025447875.1 Notarius cookei | reverse complement strand
GAATTGCACAGTTAGTCCATGGTTTCGAAGGAATTCTTCAATATGAAAGCAGACCAGCGATTATAAGCCCCTCCCCAAAACAAGCCCAGAATCGGTTCTAGGTACTCGGGCCAAGTGTGAAAACCAAGTGTGAAAAACATCAAATAATCACAACTCTAAAATATCTTCATTTGTTATCCATATACTGTATGAACAAAACCATCACTCTATCCCTATCCCCATTCATTCTGAAGGAGCAATGATCCATTATCCAGCATCCATAAATAGCCTGACTTCTGAGATCCAAAAGAGTCTTGCAGTGAAACAGTAATGAAAAGGCTCAAAGGTTAAGCCTGTAATTGTTTTCCCTCTTAGAATCATTAAAGAGCTTCCCCACACAAACAGATGGTCACAAAAAAGGCAAGTCTTTTTTTCCCTCTTTTTTTCTCCAGGATGATCCCCTGAGTAACAGTTAACATCTCGGTACATATCAGGTGGATTCTGTGAAGTGGCATTCCTATTTATCTCACGTCTCATTCAGAGATAGCTACCTACAACTGCCGGTGTGACCTCCGGTGCGAGCACATTAATTTTGCCTCAGTATTTCTATGGCATCAATTAATAAAAAGTGACGAGGTCTCTGGCAAATGAACACCCACTGATAAATGAGGGCCTGGACTTAATTGCTCAGTAAATTAAGAGCTCACAATAGTGACGGTGTGCACTGGTTTTAATATTTAAAAAGTCATTAGACACTGAAACGTCTAGATTAGTTAAGTGTATAGTGATGTGTGCTTCACCCTAAAGAACACAGTGATGAAATGGGGTACGACTTGAAAGCAGAAATTGAAAGCAACTAGGATAATTCATTTCTGTGAACACCCTAGCATGTTAAATTCATTCTTTGGTGTATATAACTAACCATGTATTCAAGGATTCAAGGGCCAAGCATGCACACACACAAACACACACGCACACCCAAGCAAATGTGTACCCACTTCCTCCCACACACACACTGAGGTACCAGAGATGAACACTACCCAACGTTCCTGTTATCCACCAAAGGATAAGACATAAACCTCCAAATGTATTTAATAATGTTATGGATTTGTTGCTGTATAATTAAGATGACAACAGGCAGCATGCATGCCAGCAATAACTGCTTTGATATGATCTTGATTACTAGGGAGCCATAATAGCGCTCTATGGTGCGGGAAAATGGACCATGTTAATCCCTTCGAAAAACGAGGACACCAAGCGTTTATAATGATGGATCACTTTCAGTAATTTCTCTTTATTATGATTGGGCAAGATCAATATTTTAGCAGTCCGGTTAGGGTCTTTAGTACAGTGTTTAATATGTATTATTCATAACCTTTGTCAGTGAGGGAGGGCCAGCATTTCTCAGGCTGAGAGAGAGAGAGAGAGAGGCGGCTGTTGTAAAGGATTCTGGCCAGTGATTTGTGGATTCATATCGTATTGTACAGCTAATCACTATACATATATACCAGTAACTTTAATAGGAACATCTGGTCATTCCAGTAAACACTCTTTATATCCGTGTTAAGCAGAAAAGCACCTCAGAACATAACACATCAAATCTTGAGATACACCAGTCAATCCTATCAGCCAAGAACAGAAATCTGAGGCTGCCAAGGGCACAGGTTCATTCTTCAGGTTCTCTACAGGACAGCTGAAGATTGAAAAAATACTACCTTGGTATTAGGGTCAGAATTTGGCATGAACAGCAGGAATCCATGAAGTCAACTCGGCTTGTGTCAACAGCCCAGGCTGGTGGTGATGGTGTAATGGTGAAAGGAATGGTTTCTTGAGCCCCTTAATATCCACTCAAGCATTGTTTGCATGCCAGTTTATCTGAGTATCATTGCTGACCACATGCGTCCCTTTATGGCCAAAATTTACACAGTCTTCTTTCACTGGCCATTTTATTAGGTACACCATACTTCTCATGTTTCATACAGTTGTCTAATCAGCCAATCCCTTGACAGCAGCACAATGCATACAGTCATGCAGATACAAATCAAGAGCTTCAGTTAATGTTCACTGCAAACATCAAAATGGGAAAAACTGTGATCTCTGTGACTGTGGCATGGGTGTTGGTGCCAGATGGACTGGTTTGAGTATTTCAGAAACTGCTGATCTGCTGGGGTTTTCACAAGCAACAGTCTCTAGTTTACACAGAATGGTGCAAAAAACTGCGACAGTTCTGTGAGTGGAAACATCTTGTTGATAAAAGAGGTCAGAGGAAAATGGCCAGAATGGTACAAGCTACTCAGAAGGATATAGTAACTCATAGCAACTCTTTACAACCGTGGTGAGCAAAAAAGCATCTCATCATGCAGCAACAGAAGACCACATTGGGTTCCACTCCTGCCAGCCAAGAACAGGAATCTTAGAATCAAGAATAAGTTCCTGTTAAAGTGGCTAGTGAGTGTATATTGGCTATGTGCAACATGAAATGCACCATGTGACCAAGCACAAGTCATCTCCACCTGCTTCCATGAACATGACAATAAGTCACTAGAACTGAATCCAATAGAGCACCTTTGGGATCTTGTAGAATAGGAGATTCTGGGAATGTAGGGGAAAAACAACATTTATTCACATAAACAATCCATTTGCAGTAATGTGTATGCAGTGTTCATTCATTCATCCATATCGAACTAAATTCCTTAGAAATTGTCTCAGACAGGTGCACATGTCTGTCCTGCACACATCTCAATTAAACAAACAAACAAACAAACAAACAAACAAACAAACAGCAACAAGAAAAACCTTCCTGTGTAAGCTTTGCCCACTTAAAGAACTTAAAACTGTGCCCACTTTAAGAACTGGGTTTAAATTCGAATACAGATAATGTGTATATGTAAGGACGGGTTGATGGTCAATTTCGCTGGTACTTGTGACTAGTGACAATAAAGGGGTCATTCATTCATTCATTCATGCCTTGTGTCACACCCCATAAAACTCTAACCCAGTGGTTCTCAACCATTGGGCCATGGCCCATTAGTGGGTCACAAAGCGCCATGTAGTGGTTTGCAATTTTATTTTTTCCAAGTTGAAGCTAATTTTTAGTCAAATACAGTTGCTGGGTTGTATCCAACATCACAGCCGCCTCATTAGACATGCAAGACATGAAGTGGTGGTCAGCTAAGCTCACTGTTCACAAAATGCTTCTTTCATTGGGGTACCTTGCTAAAATGCCCTATGCTTGCATTGTTTTGGGCTGTTTGAATCAAACAAACCATGAAACTGATAAAAGTCTCTTCTGCGTTTCCTGTAAAGTAATAAAAAAAGGGTGAAAGAGTAAAGGATTTTACCAAAAAATGAGAAGAAAGGCAGGTCTTGAACCTTTCACTGTGATGAAAGGGAGCCGAGTCGAAGAATGTTCGAGTTTGCAGTGATCACTTCATGAAAGATTTGTAAATTCCTCTGATTTACTTCTCTTGGATTCACAAATCACTTTTCTCACCATTTTCTATTATTTTGTGATGTTTTGAAGTTCAGAACATTTGAGTCCTCAGATGTGTTTTTGTTTACTGTTTGATCATGGTCACCATATTGTAAACTAATGCATATGTAATATGCGTAAGACCCAGGTCTTTAAAGGACTTTTTGTGGATCTTTGTGAATGATTTACCTGGAGAGAAGAACAGGAAGTTTTGAGAATTGAGCAGCTGTGATTTGTTTATCCCTGATACTAAAACTTATAGTGTCCTAGCAATCATCGCAAAGACGCATACAAAAATCCCAAAAAATTCAATTTTCCCAAAAATCCAAGCATAAACAATACAGGATTGATCTTGTAGTGTCCTGATCTCCAGATCTTTAACCCAGCCACATATAAAAAGTTGTTCACCTCCATGCTCTTCCAGGTTTTGATCTATGTGTCCGTGTAGAATGATGTCTGCAGCACCAGGTAGTTTGAGATGTCGGAGAACTTTAACGGATGGATAATTTTCCAAGTCATGGGAAAAACCCTTCTTTGTTAATGTGTAAGGATCTATCCCATTAAGTGGTTTCTATATCCACTCCTTTTGAGTGTACTTCTTGGTTTTAATAACTTGCTTGTTTGCTGGACACAAACATGGCAATAAGTTCTTGTGTTAATGGACCAGACTCCACTTTTGCATCAATCCCTTTTGACTGAGAAGACCCTGCATATATGGTTTTATGTTGGCTTCTGGCATATTCATGCAGTTTTAAATACAATACCTACAATTAAAAACAGTTTGTTTTCATTGCTTTTATTTAATTCCTGGGCTCCCATCTGTAACAGGGAGTGATGTTGCATTCCAGTGATACACTTTATAACAGATTATTATATTCTAATAGAATCGATGAGCCAAAAAAATTGGGGATCTTTTTTAATGGGTCCCAACTCATTACAAGTATGAATAAATGGGCCTTAAAGTAGAAAAGGTTGAGAACCCCTGCACTAACCTACATTCACCAAGTATACAGCCTATACTTGCATCTTTTCCAGAGCCTTATGTCACCATGCTTTGCCTTGTAATACCCTGACACTGGATAGCAGCGTACAATTTCCTGACACACTTTGCCAGAGCTTGGAGTAAAACCACTGGGATTAGACACTCTGACACACTTCTATCTGGTCACACACTCCGGCGCTGTGCGGGAAGGTCTGTCACAATCAAAGCCTTGCCTCCAATCTCCTCCCAGCAATAAAAAAAAGGCAGCAAAGAGGATTTCTTAGCGAGCTCTTAACCATCTAAAAAAAAGGAAGAAAATCCTCCACACACCCCTCCCCAAACTCCTGACCTGGCCTCACCTCCACCATATTTAAAGTCCCTGGATGGATGGGAAGAAGGGAATGAGGGCCTGGAAAGTTTGCGCAGGCCCTGATTAGATCGGCTGTGGTAATAGGCTCCTCTACGAACCTGGGCAGCTGCTGCGACTGGAATTAATCAGCTCTTCTGGGAGCTTCTTCCAACCTCGCTCCGCAGGCAAGCCACTTTGGAGTCGTTTACCAGCCAATCCGACTGTCAGGCTTCTGTCATTTAGGCCTTTTCATTACCCACCAACTACAACACTTTTTCTCTGAAAAAAAAGAGTGAGTGAGAGGGAAAGAGAGAGAGAGGGAAAAATTGAAATGGATGACAGATTAGCCTAATGCACCGGGTACTTTTTTTTTTTTATAGATGACTATTATTATTATTATGACTCCCCTATTGTTGCAAACATGAGAGTGTAGTAATGCAAAAAAGGTGCAAAAAGCAAGGGCTGTAGGGAAAGAGAGAGTGATAGAGAAAGGAAAGTGCAAGAGTGAAGGGCATCAGGCTGTTCAGGTGACCATTTTTTTGGGAGTAATTAGGATATCGAGGAGCTAACGAAGCCTCTTTGCCCGCCATCACTGGCACTAGCGAGTGATGCTGGCAGCACTGCTGTCCTAAATGTGACAATAGGTGGGCAAGCTTTGTTCCTCGTTTATGGAACCCTCAGAGCCATAACTAGCAATTACTGCCACTCGGTGTCTCCTGGGCCTGAGGCCAGCTCGCTCTGCCATGCTAAGCCCTGCTTAGGCAACCTATTTTAGGCACTCAGGCAGGCTAGAGAACACCTCAAAGGTTAGATTAGCCTATGATGAAATACAAGGCCTTCCTACTGCAAAAAAGTGCCCAGGGAGAGTGTGGAGAAGAGAGGAGATTGTGGGCACAGCTGTCCTTACCTCCAACCACAGCCAGGGAACGAGTCACACAAATATTCATGAGTAAACAAAGGAAGCGATTTGAAAAATTGCCAGAGGAAAGAACAGATTAATATTAAAAAAAGGGGGCATGAATAGTGTATTATGAACCTGATATGGAGGTTGGAGGGAGATATAGTGTCAGGGCTTCATTAGGATCAGAGAATGGCTTCAAAAACTGTGGAACCCACACCCGAAAAAGTCTAAAGACTTGAAAATAGAAGACAATAAACCACCATTTTAAGTCTCAAGACCAATGTCAAGACCACTTTTTTGAAGGTCTTGGTCTTGTCTTGGAATCAACCACATTTTTACTTGGTCTTGGACATATAGGACTTGGGATTTTATTTCAAGAATGGTCAAGACCACAACTGTGGGGATATCAGTAAATTGTGCATCGTCTGATTTATTTGTAAATATCATTACTGTGATTGGATGGAAAACATTTCTGCCTCAAATGCAACCAATAATGTGACTCATTGCTAATTTAAAATCTATGCTCTCTGTTAATGGCCATTACCCCTCCTCGCCTCCTTCACACACACTGGTCTGGACCTGGTCTTGACTCGTTCTCGCCCTGCCTTGGTCTTGGTCTTGACTTGGTTTTAACCCCTCAAAGTCTTGGTTTTGTCTTGGTCTCGAGGCACTCTGGTCTCAGTCATGACTTCATCTCGCTTTAGGTGGTCTTGACTAAAACACTCGTTTTAAGTTGAATGATTTTAAATGTATATTTACCTTTGCAGTACTTGGCAGAGAGCAATTAGGCCAGAGTCTAAGAAAACTATCAAGTGAGTTAGTATATTAATAAAAACACAAGGGTTTTCATTTAATTTGGCTCCTTTAATTAGGCACTTATTTTATTAAAGACATACAGTATGTTTGAGGCATTTACAATGTCGGTTGTAATCCTTGCTTTAGTCAAATCCCGATCCAGACCAAATGAAGTCCACAAACTCACTGTATACAAACATATTACAGTAGGCAGCTGGGTTGTGTCCTGGAGTCAGGATGCTGACACGAGCGAAGGAGGAACCAGTCTGCTTTCGTGATTGATTCAGGACCCACATAATGGCAAAATAAATGGCCCTCACTGCTAATTTCCTGCTCATTGTATCTGATGAAATATGCCTGCTCGTTTTGGCTGGCTGACATGAAATATTGGTGTGTGGTGGTTTGGACGGACAAGAAGCAGAGCTCTCTCAGCCACTGTACCTCACCGCACAGACAATCCACAGAGAGTGGGCCAATTAAGATAAGACTCCTTGCACAGGAAGAGGTTGTTTGACATGCTGTCATGCTAATAGAGACAACCGCCATTACGCCAAAGGTACGACACAGACATTGGTACCTGCAGAATGTTGCCCTAATTGGTGGACTGTTCCTCTCAAAAATCTGGAGGCTGTTGAAGAGCCTCTGTTTGGTCTGTGGTTCTTCTTAGCCATCTCATTATGAGTGGTACTACTTCTGCCAGGGGCCATTTCTCACGGTCAGCGTCGGCTCAGTGGTGAAGGCTTGCAGGGACAAATTGCAGCTCGGTTGGTGTAGTGTCACATTTAGGAAGCCTGGACTCTTTACAGTGTTTAGAAAGCATGGCTAGTTCTCCTTGAGTGCTGTAAAGTGATCTGCTTTGCAAGTCCACTTGAAAATTCCAAATAAGACCTGAAATACATGACAGTCATGTTTCCAACACTGGATTATAATAGGATTGCCTGAGGGGTAGCCTGAGAGTCAGAGTTTTATGCCTGCATGGCATACAGCCTGAAGGAATTGGAGAATTTTGCTGTTAGCGAAATATGATATGCTTCACATCAAGTTGCTAATTAGAAAGCCTG
Source organism: Notarius cookei (assembly GCA_025447875.1). Lineage (NCBI taxonomy): Eukaryota > Metazoa > Chordata > Actinopteri > Siluriformes > Ariidae > Notarius > Notarius cookei. Next base: position 14,966,572 of record JAOEHH010000023.1, on the reverse strand, counting down.
TTCATTAAGTCTGGTTTTAAGGAAGCAGCTAGCTAATTTATTGTAATTTGTTTCCATTAGTTCCCATGAGATCAGAAAGAACCTGATCTCATGTAAACTTTGGTAGAATTTCAACGAGCAAGGGCAATGTGGTGGGAATTTCATGAAAAAGATATAGGTTAAATAACATATGGAAACTTTTCCAAATAATTGACTTGTATGATTCCTGTCCATTTCACTTTGATCAGAAAACTACACAGAACTGCATCATGTTTAGGCCATGTTCTCACTGATCTCTCCAGACTGACCCAGATTCATATGCACATCTTGTTCCTTGACAAAGATTATTTTAAGAATTAATATTCTGTATTATTCTGTAAGCTAATTCCTTTTATATGGTTCTATTTCTCACATTCTCATTAAGCAGTCCCTCAATTTCAATAAATGACAAACAAATGGCTTAACTCAGCAGAGAATGACATTGTAAGGTCATTAAGAATACATGATGATAATGTGTTCTTTTAAGGTTTATTTTCTGATTGTATTCTTTAGCTGAGCTTCAGTCACTGGATGGTTTGATTTTCCAGAACATTGCATGTAGCTACCAAATATGAGTTGTTTTTAGCACCAGCATTATCTGACATTACCTCCAAAATTATATTTTTGCTGTACTTAAGACTTTTTAATTAGCCAGAACATTTATACATTATAAGACCAGTAAGTACTATAGATCAGGGGTTCTCAATCTTTTCTACTGTAAGGCCCACCTATTCATACTTGTAACGAGTCAGGGCTCATTAAAAAAGATCCCTAATTATTTTGGCTCATCGATTCTATTAGAATCTAATAACCTATGGTAAAGTGTATTAACTGGAAGCAACATCACTCCCTGTTACAGATGGGAGCCCAGGAATTAAATAAATGCAATAAAAACAAACTGTTTTTAATTTTAGGTATTGTATTTAAAACTATGGATGTGCCAGAAGCCAACATAAAACCATGCATGCAGGTCATTCTCAGTCAAAAGGGATTAATGATCCAAAAGTGGAGTCTGGGTGATTAACATAAGAACTTATTGCCATGTTTGTGTACAGCGAACAAGCAAGTTATTAAAACCAAGAAGTACATTCAAAAGAAGTGGATATAGAAACCATTCAGTGGGATAGGCCCTTACATGCTGACAAAGACGGATTTTTCATATTATTTGGAAAATTATCCATCCGTTGAGTTCCCCGACATCTCAAACTACCTGGTGCTGCAGACATCGTTCTACGCCAGGGGTATAGAACGCAAGACCGTTTGATCCGGCCCACAAGATGATTCATAATTACTCACACACACACAAAAAATTAAATCAGAAAAAATGAGACCACAATTAATAAAATAGGTGAGTGGTTGTCTCTCCGGGCCAAGGTCAGGGTCCTGAACCCCACATGAGCAGAGCATGGTCATGCGTGGTCACGTCACATCACTTAGCAGGCATAGACAGACTGTTTAACGATTTCACCAAAATGCACCATGGCGATTATGAAGAAAAGTAGATGCAGAATGTCACACTTCTCAGGAAAAATGGACAAACGATTATTTTTTCATAGAAGTAAAAGGCAAGCCAGTTTGCTTAGTTTGTGGGGACGCCCTTGCAGTGATGAAAAAGGCTAATCTGGAGCATCATTACAGCACCAAACACACCAAGCTGGACGAGCTGAAAGGGTAAGTGCGTGTGGATAAAATTACTGCTCTTCGACAGAGTTTGGGCACCCAAATAACAACATTCACAAGACCTCAAGGTAACCAAGAAAACATTACACAGGTTAGTTTTGTGGTAAGTGAGCTAATCGCCAAGAAACTGAAACCACATTCAGAAGGGGAGTTTGTGAAGGAGTGCCTTGTCGCTGCCATGGAACTGCTTGCACCAGATACAGTGAAACTTTTCCAAAGTGTCAGTTTGTCTCGAAGAACCGTCTCCGATTGGATTACTGACACGGCATAAGACATTGAGAAAACACTGAAGGATACCACGAGGGATTTTTCAGTTTTTCTCTTTAGCCTGTGACGAGACAACAGACATCACAAATACCACCCAACTTGCCATTTTTGTGTGTGGGATTACAGCCGAGTTTGATATGTGGGAGGAAATGCTGTCTTTGCAAGCCATGCATGGCACTACCAAAGGTGAGGATTTGTTTGAGCTGCAAAGCAACAATGAGCTCAAAGCTAGGTACAACAACCTTCCTCTGCTTGAGTTCTACAAACTGTATGTGCGTCCTGAGGATTTTCCCACTCTGAGGAGACATGCACTGAAGTTTGCATCACTGTTTGGGACAACCTACTGCTGTGAGCAGTTCTTCTCAAAACTGACCCTTGCAAAGAATCGGTTCCGCTCAAGACTGACTGACCCAAACCTGGAAAACCAGCTGCGAGTAGCATCGTCATCTGTACCATCTGACATCAGACGCCTCGCCAAAGAGAAGCAGTTCCAGCCTTCACATTAGGTCAGCCAGATATAATAATAATTGGTAAAATATTATTATATTGTAGCATCTTCATTACATAAAATGCTCAAAGTGCTTGACATCAGTACATATAAAATCAATAAGAACACAAGACGAAAAATAGATTATTAAAACAAGAAGAGATGGATCAAATTTAAAAAGAAAATGGGAAGATTAAAAAGGGATAAAACAGAAAATTACACCAATAAAGCTGCCTTTTATTTGAATAGCATGAAAGAAAGCTAAAATAAATGGGCTGCATCTTAAAATTTTCAGCAGATTATGGGTTAAAAAATTTAGTTTGGCCCCCGTAGGATGTTATAAAACTTGAAATGGCCCTTGACAGGAAAAAGGTTCCCTACCCCTGCTTTAAATCTTCCACTTTTAACGAAGCAAACCTTGTGGCCATGCTTGTGTAGAAATTGTCAGTTGTGTAGAAATTGTCAGCTAGTGTGGAAGTTTTACATCTCTGACGTGTCTCTTTTCCAGTTTTTCAGTGTCCGTTAGTATGTTTTTCTCTTGTAAATATGCATGGATATGCATATGAATATGAATATATAATGAAGTTTTGGTAGCCTTTCGGGTGTTCAGCGCGTCTTTAGTTTCAGTTTCCAGTTTATTTATTTCATGCTTAATCCGAACATTGAATTTTTATTTTTATTTTATTTTTCCTTTATTTTACCAGGTGATATCCCATTGAGATATTCAATCTTTTTTGCAAGGGAGCCCTGGGAGTACATATAGACAATATAAACACATACTGTTAAAAAAAAAAGTATACAATACAGAACAACATCAAAACAAACAGAAGAAGTAAAAGGAGCTACAAATAGTAGACAGAATTAATCCCGTTTTCTCTCTCTCCCAGCCAACAAAGAAATGATTGTGCGCATGCGTAGCAGAAAAGTTTTGTAATTGGCTCTTCGCATCAGCTCTGATGTGTGACATCGTGTTGTCTATTATAACAATATTGCACACTCATTCTCTATTAGGGAGAGTGTGGAGGATAAGCAATATGATAATATTGCATGCCATCAATATTGCATGCCATCAATAA